>JASDQU010323744.1:0-12979 GCA_032191745.1 Picea mariana
TCTTCCCCTGTTCTCCATGTTCAACTCATTACCTGATGTCTCACCTGTGCTTATCCATCGCATTTCCTCACTAAGGATAACACCAACAACATCATCAAATTTTAAAGTATTTGAGCCAGAGAGAGAGTTACTTACAGCCATGACCAAGTCGTTCCAGCTTTCTAGCAATGAGCACAAGATTAGAAGAGTCCTGACCTCACCATAAAAGTCCACTTTTACATAATTTAGTTGATTAGTAACCATACTAAAATCATTTAAATGATTTGCAACAGACCCACCTTCTGACATCTTCATATTAAATAATATTTTCATTAGAAATACCTTATTAGACACCGAGGGTTTTTCATATAGTTTAGCCAACGCGTCCATCAGATCTTTCGTTGTCTTTTCTTTCAAAATATTGAAATCCACCGATGCTGCCAAGCTCAACAATATCGTTCCTAGAGCCTTTCTGTCAAGAATCTCCCATTCTTCATCCTTCATGGTCATTGGTTTCTTTGCTACTCCGCCCAATGGTAGGAATATATCCTTCTTATATAAATAATCTTCTATCTGCATCTGCCATAACTGGTAGTTTTGTTTATTAAATTTCTTGACCCTAAACTTTCCATCTTCCGACATTGTTCCCACTCGAACCAGGAACCCTCTTTTCCTACGAGTTACCTTTAGCTCTGATACCAGTTGTTAGAAAAAGAGGACCACGGAGCAATAAAATAAAACAAATGTGGAAACAAAACACATAATATACACAATACAAGAGAGACACAAATTTATGTGGTTCACCCAGTGTGGGCTACGTCCACCAGAGAAATTGCCAGGTCCTTGCTTTATTATTATCCAACAAATGAAGGGATACGACCTACAGCAAAACCCGCTATAACTTCCTCTTCTTTCTCTCACAGTCTCCTCTCTCAGAATAGAATACTCGCCATAATGCATAGCCGCAATACATTTCTCTCATAACAGAGGGTTGCCTTCTAGGGAAAAAAATCCTAACATAATTTCTACCGTTAGATCTGTGACCTTATAATGAACGGTCCAGATTTACAATGAAATTACAATATACATTTACAAGACAATTTTTCCTTCGGGGGCTTCGCCTCCGAACCCCCATCGGGGGATGCTTCCCCCGAACCCCCGCCAGGGGCCCACTTTCCCCCGAACCCCCCAGCCAGGGGGATAGGCCCCCTAGACACCGCAAAGGGGGTACCCCCCCTCTGCACTCACTCGCATGGAAGAGTGTACATACTTCTGGGGTGTAAAGTCTTCATGGGGTATAAACACGGCTTAAAGCAAGGACCTATGAATCAGGAACATAATTAGGCTCCACAACCAACAAAATAGACAAGCAAGAAAATAACCTATTAAAGAAAGTAAGCAACTAACTAACCTAGGATAACTTATACAACAAGTAAACTAATAAATAAGTAACTAATTAAGCTAAGAAACAAGTGAACTCTATTCTTAATTTAAACTTCACAACTATTTCTAATTTACAAAAGGAAATCTACTGAATTGAAAGCATTATGATGATAAAAGAAATTAACAATGAATCTTTAACCTATGATAAGCAAACTATCCTTTAATCTACCAAATAAAGAAGACTATATATCCTACAACAACAAGAAAACTATCTTCTAATCTATGAAAGCAAGAAAACTCAAATGTAGTGTTGATGTTTATGTGAATGTCTCTGGTGTCTTATAATATCACGATGGCACTTAACAATGAACGATAATTCAAGAGGAATAAATTTGATATCGACTTCAATAACAAAGTGGAAAGTGTGAATTAGGCAATCTAGTGAGAACTTAGCCATTATGTAAACAACATCAATTATCCTGCATATCCATGTGATTATTCAATCATACATTAATAATCAACGGTATAAATATACTTTCCTAGTAAATTCAATTACACTCTATATTAATTAAGAAAATTCATACTAAGATTCATAACTGAAATCTAAATTCAATAATCAACTTTGAATTGAAATTGCAACCTAAAGCTAAGAAAGAAATTGCATGAAGTAAACTAAACTAGTCCTATTTTGACAATTCAATTTGCAAAAAAGAGAAAATACTCATAAACAAAAATTAAACACTATTTCAGAATATGACAAGTAAGCAAATGAGAAAACTAAATGGAAAATTAAATAAACAAAGTTAAGTAGCAAATTAATAGACAATATGGAATTGAATACTAAAGGCTAATGACTATCCATCCACCGAAACCCTGTCAAAGAAATCATGAATTAAAAACTCTGTTTTAAACTTTATTTTAAACTTTGTTCCAGCCTAAAGAAAGTCTAATCTATCATCTAATCACACACGGGGTTAGTATCTAAGCTTTCAAGCTTGCTTCTACTAACTAGAAAGTCATTTCATATTAACAAGATCCTTCATAATAACCTACAAAACCAAATTAAACCAATTAAATCATAAACAACAATTTATACAACAAAGAAGCAAAATGACAATTCATGTACAGAAAAATAAATAAAAAGACAACTACACTATTCAATTCACAAGAAAATTCATTAGATAGTCACCCAGACTAATGGTGCCCCCCCCCAACAAGTCATGTTTATTCTTCAAAGGTGAACCATGAGCTTCAACAACACGAATTTACCATTAAAACTAAAAATGCAGTCTTTACATAGTCTTATCAAAATGAAAATAGTAAAACAGAGTGAAATTGTCTTTTCTCTCTAACACACAACTTATTTTCTATTGTCTGACAACTAAGGTGGTATTTATAAGTTTTACAAGCTGAGAGGTCGACCACTAGAAGGGTCTACCATCTCTAAAAATATTAAATTGCATTTAAGATGCCCTAACTCCCATTGTCTTCTAGAAATGAGGCGAGCCAATAATCGCCCAACATAACAAACCAAATCGAGTTGTCAAGAGTTCAATAGCTGGAGGCCATGAGCATGAGAAAAACCCATGTCTCTGATTCACCCATCGCTGGCCGCCAATACCATAACTGCCAAATCACTCGTCGTTTTTGTGCAGGACGGAGTACCGGACTGAGTGCCAAAAGGAGTACCGGAAGAAAAAACAAGATGCAATTTTGCCCTATGACATTCAAAACATGAATTAGTTTTTTGGGATCATAAAAACATACTGATTTAAACTCAAAATTATCGCAAAACATGAAGTATGCATACCTGGTGTGGAGCATAGCGATTTGACACAAAAGCTCTTCAAAAAATCTTCAAAACAGGAAAAATGCATATACACATTCGGCAAAAAGATCTAATTAATGTCATGAAATTAGTCATATCACGGGCCCAACATTACCCCCACACCTAATATTTTTCAAGTCCCACTGCAAACAAAAAGAAATTGCCCCTCATGACTAAGCTTGCTGAAGAGGATCAACTTTAGAAGCTTCTCCTTCTTGCTGTGAAGATTTGGTCTTGTGCCTCTTGCATTTCTTCAATTGTGCCTTGAGGTTGCAGTTGGATTTGGTCATCTTGTCAACCAATCTTTGAAGGGAATTTACCTTTGCTTGGAGGAATGCAGTATCATGGTGAAGATGTGTGTGCATAGTCTTCCTATCTTCCAACTATTGCAGCAACTGAAAAATCTCTTTCTGTAGCTTCTTAATGGTTGGAGCAGGATCAATTATTTTAGAGGAAGGCTTAGATCCTTTGAAATATGTGGATAGTCTATCATTCTTAGGATCTAGAGTAGGCATCAGTGAGGTAGGAGTAATAGGGGGTTGATGAGGAGAAGTAGGTTCGGATTTTGTCTTCATTTGTGACTTCAATTCATCTACGGTCGCTTCCCTAAGTCTTTTGTGAGGACTCTCGATATTAGAGGAAACTTGGATAGGGTCTGAAGTAGTCAGGGGTTTTGCATAAGTTTTTCCTCTTATGATCTGGGCACTCTTTCGAAAGGGTCCTCTATTGAATCGATTAGCTCCTCTCCTATTGGTGGGAACTGTAGGAAAGTCTTGTTGAATTACTTCTTGGAGATTTTTGGGTGTAGGATCAAGAGATATTGAAGGCATCAGAGGGTTAACAATAGGCTTCTTGGTATTTTTGCGTGATGAGGCTACAGGGGTTTCAACAATCTTCTTGAATTTTTCTGGTAAAGAAGTGGCTTGTGCAGGAGGGTTTGGAGTCCTTGGAGGGTGGGGTTTGGATGGGTAAATAGTCCTTAGATCCAATGTCTTTTTTCTAGTCTTAATTTTCAAGTGAGGGTTTGCAAATTGATAAATGAATGCATCCCAAGTTTTCCCCTGTTTCTCTAATTCAGCTAGAACAAGGAGTTTGATCAAGCCATGGTGAAATAGGTTGTTATGGGGATTGGTTACATTCTTCCTCACTTGAGAGGACATCTTCTCCAAGCTCTTTAGAAAGTAGAAGGGAAAATTCAATGGTTTGTTGAACTGAAAATGAGCTAACAGTCTAAAGTGACAGGCTTTAAAGGTGGAATATATACCTTCACATGTGATCAACCTGGTGATGACTATGAGAGGGTTGATCAGATCCTCTTTTATCCATTCCTTGGAATATCCTTTGGCTCTTGAGATGTTCTAGAATTCTGGCTTAAAAACCCTGTTATAGCTTGAGTGCAACAACTGGTGGTTTTTAAGCCATCTATCTCCCATTATGGGAAGCTTCGTGGCTATGAAAATGGATTTCTCTGAGACCCCAAAGGTAAGAGACCCCACGCGCACTATCTTCCCATTAAAACAGAGGGCAAATTGCATTGAGATTCCATCATCGTGGCCCTGCAAGTGGGATAAAAATGGCCCCTAGCCTGCGTGCAAAAATATCTCCCTACACTGTGCAAACTCGGGAATGGAAAAAACGTCTACATAGGAAGAGGGTTCATACCTCTTAGGCATCGTGATGATGTGAATAAATGAACATAGGCAAAATTCACTAAGAGAGGGTGCGATCGGGTCAAGGAATGGGACAAATTGATCAAAGGCTGAGCACAATTTGAATAGAGGAACGAATGATAGAGGTTAAGCGCGTTCTTAAAACATGTGAAAATCCAAATGGCAGAGGTGAATTGGGATAATAGGTAACCCCAACCCATTTTTGAATGCGCCTAGGGTGGAATTGGTTGCACACATGCACGTACGAGTTTCCATGTGTGAGCAATTTCGAATTCAAAGGCACGTTTTTTGGGGGCAATCTTAATGATGCAAAGTTAGAACAATAAACAAGTCTTTTGAGTTGGACATTTGATCATGAACATGTCTAAAGTTTGCATCCTCAATCTTGATTGCCTTCAACCAATTCAATTAAATGTCATTGATTCCTGGATACTTGAAATCGTGGATAGTTACTGGTGTGTAAATTCATATGGCACTTCGTTTGACACCTCATACAACACTTCATACGACACCTCATACGACACTTCATATGACACCTCTGTGTTAAATACATTTTAACTCCTGTAATGGATATCCTACATTATTGCAATGGTTTTGACAGTCACAATGATTAAGAGTAGAGGTAGCATGTTCCATTGTTTGTTGATTTTTCCACCATGCTCACTCAATCCACTTGCATAGAACATGTAATGTCAAACCTACAATGAACAACCTATAACAAGCATAGGACATGTAATGTCAAACCTACAATGAACAACCTGTAACAAAAATAAACCAATAAAGTGGTCTGTTAAGTACATCAATTTATAACACATAGGAGATTTTAGCACTTCAAAATAAAATGACTGCTGATGTAATAACCTGTATCATGAAAATAATACAATTTTGTTTTACAAAGATTTACTTCTCTAGGCAATGATCATTTTTCAACTCATGAACCCCTCCCCCACACCTAAGTATTGTGACACCTCACAATCAAAAGTATAGGAAACCAGTTAATTTTCCCAATAGCCGGAGATTTATAGCTTGTGACGTGTAAAGATAAATTTCACAGATTGGTCTGACGAGACAGTTAGAAAATGGCCCCAACTATAAGATAAGAGATCCTATATATAGAGAAGAAGAGGTAGGAAAGAGAGTTTCAAGATAGTCTCAGAGTTATTTCCCAATGGCAAGTTTATAGAGTTCATTAACCTTAGCTTAACCATACATACTTCATGTCAACTTTGTCTGCAAGTAATGTCGTACATCAGGACAAGTTTTAAATTTATTATTCATTTTTTTGTCAGATTACCATCCTCGCTAGGTAGAATGCCCCGCTACCAGTAAGCTTGTTCAGTACTTCGACAGGTTTACCTAGTCATACCACAGGTCGGTGCCGACTGCCAGTAGACCTATTCAGTATCCCGACGAGTTAGCCTATTACACCCTCAAAGAATTTCCCTCCATGTTTTAATATTTTAGTATAAGATTTCTTTATACAAGAAGATGGGGGGATAGCTTTGAAAACAAATTTTTCTTTCCTTTTTCAATTGGGATGGTATTTATGTTAGAGGATGACTTTCCGTTATATTCCTAAGTGATTGTCCTGATGTAAGGGGTACTTAAGTGGATGTGGCCTCTCTAAAGATATGATATAACCAAGCTATTTAGCGTGTAGTGGATGGTACCATTGAGAAAGAACAGAAAGGTATCTCTAGGCTCAACTCACTTTCTTCTTTTGTAGTTATTGTGATGTTTCCATGACTAAAAACTAATCAAACCTCCTTGTTACTTTTTAATAAATATAAGTTACTCACTTACTTAGGTTTCTTTGGAAAACTGTACGAGAGACCTTTAAGCTTGATGGTTATGGTATCACTTCCTTATATAGTGGTGAATATTTTCAAGAGAAACTGCTTTTAAAATGCCTTAAGAAAAAGAGAAGATGAACATCTTTGTAAAAATATGGCTAATTACAACAAGTCAATATTCATTTGATGCTTAACAAACAACAAGATTCAAGTGTAACAATGTTTTGAAGAAAAATCCTTCTTTTATATTCCCTTGAAACTGTCTACTCCTGGTGAGATAAATACCTACATAAATTTCTAGAATTGCTTATCAACAAAATTCAAAATTATTTACATATGTACAGTAGAAAATTCAGAAAAATTTTCAAGAACAAGGGGGGAATTCCCTATCTACTAAGGCCAATGCCTTGTTAGTTGACATGACCTGTAGAAAATCCTCTTTGGAAATGGGCTTATGATAAAATTTGATTCGGTTCCCATTTACTACAAAGGATACTTATCCATCGTCGATTGTTTTGATTTTCACAGCTTCATTGTCATATACAATGACTACCTTGTAAGGGCCCAGCCACCGAGTCGTGATATTTCCTTTGAAGGTTTTAAATTGGGAGTCAAACAACAAATTCCAATCACTAGATTGAAAGTGTTTCTTCTTAATAAACTTGTCATGCTACTTGATCCTCCAGTTTTGGACTAATATTGTTTGTTGGATGGCATCTTGCCTAATCTCATCCAACTCATTCAATTGTAGGGCTCGTTGTTTCTGAGCCTCATCCAAGTTTAATCCAAATTATATGGAAGTACAAAAGGTCCTTACTTGGAATTCTATTGGTAGAAGTATTTGTTTCCCATACACTATCTCATAAGGCATGTGTCCGATGGTGTTTCTCCAGGTGGTCCGGTAAGCCCACAAGGCCTATGGAAGCCTATCAGCCTAATCCCAGTGATGTGATTGAACAATATTGGTTAAGATAGCTTCTAGAACTTTGTTTGTAGATTTTACCTGACCATTAGCTTGCAGGTGATATGGAGAAGATTTACAGTGTTTAATCCCATATTTCTCTGTTAGCTCTCTCATCAGCTTGGAAGTGAATTGAGTTCCTTGGTCTGTAACAATTTCATGAGGGACACCAAAGAGGGTAAATATGTCTTCGTAAATGAATTCGACAATTTTTTTTTTTGTTTCCCTGAATAAGGCTTTTGCCTCTGCCCACTTGGTGACATAGTCTGTACAAACCAAAATATAGTTCTTCTTATGGGAAATGGGTGAAATTGGTCCTACAAAGTCAAGGGCCCATTTTTCAAAGGGTTCTATCATAACTTGGGCACACAAGGGAATTTCGTCAGCTGACATAGGTATTCCTATCCTTTTGAAACTATCACAAATCCTCACATACTTGACAACATCTTTGAAAATGCTAGGCCAATAGTAACCTGAATGTGACACCTTATATGCTATATGTTTGTCAGAAAAATGGCCACCACATGGTCCATCATGAAAACTTCATAGTATTTATGGTACCTCGTCCTCTCGGACACATTTATGAATATTCATATCAGGACCTGTGCGAAAAAGGTCATGGCCAACCCAAGAGTAATTATCACTTTGCGTAATAATTTTACACTTTTCATGAGGTGACAAATGAGATGGTAACTTCCTAGTAGCTAGATAGTTTTCCATATCTGCAAACCATAAAGTATTTACACAGAAAGAAAAAATGTTCTTATATGGGAAACTATCATCTACAGGGATATCATCATCCTCATTTTTTATTCATGAAATACAATCAGTTACCACATTATCCTTTCCTAATTGGTCAAGCACGGTGATGTTAAACTGTTGAAATAGCAAGAGCCACCTAGTCACTTGACCATTAGTTATGGGTTTATTCATGAGAAATCTAATGGTGGAATGCTCTGTATGTACAAATACTTCGTAACCTTTAATGTAATGACTAAACTTATTGATAGCATGAACTATTTCCAATAATTCCTTCTCGGTAGCTGTGTAGTTTAACTCGATAGGGGACAAGTTCTTGCTCACAAAATAAATGGCATAGGACTGCTGGTCCATTTTCTGACCTAATACTCCTCCTATTGCGGTGTCAGAGGCATCAATGGATATGTGGAATGGGAGAGTCCAATTGGGCCCTCTAAGAACTGGTGCCACAGACAACTTAGCTTTCAAGGTTTCAAAGGTAGTTTGACACTACTCATTCCAAACAAAATCAACATCTTTTATTAGCAATCCAAACATGGGTGCAACAATATTTGTAAAATTTTCAATAAATCGCCGGTAGTATCCGACATGTCCAAGAAATCTTCTCACCTCTTTTTGAGTCTTGGTGGATGGAAATCTAATGATGAACTCAATCTTTGCAGGATCGACTTTTATTCCTTCAGATGAAACATGATGTCCTATAACCACTCCTTCAGTTAACAACATTTTACATTTTTCATGACTTAGAGATAGGTTCATTTCTTGGCATCTGATAAGGACTTTTTCTAAGTTATCTAAGGATTCCTGGTAAGTGTTTCCATAAACTGTGAATTCATCCATGTAGACCTCCACACAATCATGAATAAGATCAACAAATATCCCTAGTATTGCTCATTGAAATGTAGTAGGAGAATTACACAATCCAAACGGTAAGACCCTATAGGCATAGGTGCCCCAAGGATAGGTAAAGGTGGTCTTGTACCGGTCCTTGGGTGCTATGAGGATTTGATTGTACCTGATGCACCCATTTAAAAAGGAGAAATAGTTCTTTCAAGGCAGGGTATCCAAAACTTGGTCAATGAAAGGAAGAGGGAAGTAATCCTTTAGAGTGGATTTGTTGAGCTCCCGGAAATCAACACAAATTATCCATTTTCCAGTAAGTTTCTTTGGAACCACTAAAAGTAGGGACACCCACTTACTGTCGGAGATGGGAGAAATAAATCTGACATTTAATCACTTTTGGATCTCCTCCTTTACTATATCTTTGAGTGCTGGGTTCATCCTTCTCTGGGGTTGCCTAACAAGTGTTACTTCCCCCTGGGTATATATGTGATGGATACATGTGTCAGGGTGTATACTCTTCATGTCAGTGTATTCCCAACCGAATGCTCCTAATTGTTCTTTAAGGATATTTACTAACTATTTTTGTTGATCTGCATCTAGCCCAAAGTTTATATGTAAGAATTTCCCTAGACTAATCTCGTAGGGCATAGTATAAGACATGGAAGACTCATCTATCTCAAATATAAAATATGTTTAATATAAAATGGATGGGTCCAATTGTTCCTGAAATTCTTCCCCAAACATGTACTCAAATTGGGGAAAATATTGTGGAAAATCCACACATGTGATAGCAGAAATGAACTGGTTTAGCACATTTTCCATTGTGTGCTTCTAAAGTGCCCAGGCATGGTCACTTGGGAATACAGGTTCTTCCTAGTCCTCATTATCGTATGGACACTCAAGCCACCATAGATTCTCCATGATAGGTTGAGTTGGAGGGTATATGGTGAGATTCTGGATAGACAGTCCATTTGAGATGGTCATTTCTTCCTCTCTACAACCAATAAATGCTTTGGCTATGGCTAGCCAAGGTCTTCCTAAAATGATGGGATGGCCTTTGGTAGGATCCTTTGAGTGTATAACAAGGAAATCTACTGGGTACTCCCATGAGGCTAAAGTAACTATGATTTCATCCAAAATTCCTTCAGGTATAACCTTAGTATTATCTGCTAATTCCAAAATGGTTGGGGTAGGTCTAAGAAGAGGTTATAATTGTAATTGCTCCAAGGTAGTACTGGTCATCACATTGATGGCTGCCCCTAGGTCTATGAGAGTGTTTCCAATGGAGACCTCATTAATGGTTATGGTCACTATGGGGTTTCCTGGGTTCCCATATTTTTCTATCTTAGGCTGCTCTGATATGTACTCAGAAAGTCCTCCTACCAAATGTACTGTAGGAGGATCCTTACGCTTCCTACCTGGCTTCTTAATACACAATTCTTTGACTACCTTACTATAGATTGGAATATCCTTAATAAATTGAAGTAAGGGAATCTTGAAACAAATATTCTTCAATTCATTCAAGATGTCAAATTTCGGTCGAGTGGTAGGTTTCTTGATTACTAATATGTCTGGATAAGGAGGGGCCTTCGTAATTTGTGAAGGTTCATTTTGGGGAAGCCTGGATTCTTGGTCCTTAGGAATAATAACATCTTCCCACCTAGTGTCATTTGTAGGTTTTTTGGTGGTTTCTTCTTCTTATTCTTCCTGGATGACTATTGAAGGTCTCTGCCTATCCAAAAATTTTCTCGATCTTAGTTGAATTTCCTGTAATGGAACAAGAGTAATGACATATGTTAGGAAGGCTTGCATCTCAACATTGTGAAGAGGTTGAGGGGGCTTGTTGTTTGGATTGGGCACTGGTTGTGCCAATAATAATGTCAGTCTTGGGGAGCTTGCATTCTGATATTGTAGCAGTTGTTTTTGTGGAATAAGAGGTAAATGTGGTGGAACAAAACCTGGTAGAAGTTGCAGAGTGTTCGGTGGAAACTGAGGATAAGGATGGTTGGACATAGGGATAGGTGGAGCTTGAGGGTTTCCTTGGTTATTACCTCCTCTCCATCCTTGAAGCAAAGGATGTTGGTTTTGAGTAGACCAGTTTTTCCAACTTGGTGAGTTCCACTGTTGTTGTTGATAATAGAGTTAGGGATAATTTTAAGGATGAAAATTTATTTTAAAATGTAGAAACCTTGGCGAATCTTACTAATCCTTCATATGTCAACTATAAATGTTTGGCGATATTTTTGTAAAAATATTCAAATTTGTAACAACCCTCCTATGTTAAGGACAACTACTCTGACAACAGGTGCAATTTTTTTTTGTTTTAACCGTGTGTGTGCGCGTGTAGAGAAACAACCCCCTTGACTCTACGTCACCTCCCAAAGCAACGAGACACAAGTAAGACGAACCCAATCAAGACGACCCGACATATCATAGTGACAACAAGCAATAAACGCCCCTGGACATAAGACGTGCAACTAGCAGCTGTAAGCAAAAGAGACACCAGGGGTTAGGTACAATACTATCACAGAATGAAAGAATCCAACAGTAGAGTCGCAGTAGTGAAACTGTGCCTTTAAATAGCCCGAGACTACTGATACGGCTCAGAGTGTGTCTCAAGAGTGGAACTGTGCCTTTAAACAGCTCGAGACTCTTGATACGACACTGGATTCCTTCCACCGAATTTACACACAGACAAAAATACTAAGCCACAAGAGGTGTCTATATCCCACCCGACAAGAACAGACTACGCAATACAATACTACCAAGTGCTGCAAAATCAGGGACAATCATGACCTCCACGGGAGACGCAAGTCAGGAGGACTCTAATAACGACCCACTCCTATTGAGACCCGAAGACATCAATCAGGATAAATGCTCCATTAATTGTTATTAATCTACGGAGACCTTATCATCAACGCTTCAATTTAACGAATACTAACCATGCAATTTAAACATCATCACGAACATTCGGTTAACATTGCGATTCGACCATCCTCATTACTATTGCAACTTAAGCAATTATTACTATTACAATTATATCAAGTATTACCATTGCAGTTAAGCCAATATTAATATTGCAGCTTAAAACGATATTAACATTAACATTTAACAGTGTTATCATTGCATTTCCATTTAAACGAGGTTAACATTGCCAATAACAAGCAGCGTCATTGCAAGATAACAATTATTAATTAAAAGCATGGAGAATAATTCATATTAAAATTGCAACTTAAAAACAATATTAACATTAATATTTAACAAGTATTATCATTGCGTTTCAATTCAACGAGGTTAACATTGCCAATAACAAGTAAGGTCATTGCAAATTAACAACTAATAATTGAAAGTATGAAGAATAATTCATATTAATATTGCAGCTTTAAAACATATAAACATTAATAATTAACAAGTATTATCATTGCATTTCAATTTAAACGAGGTTAATATTGCCAATAACAAGTGAAGTCATTGCAAATTAACAACTATTAATTAAAAGTATGGAGAATAATTCATAGTAATATTGCAGCTTTAAAACAATTATCGATATTAATACTAACAAGCATTATCATTGCATTTCAATTTAAACTAGGTTAACATTTCCAATAACAAGTGAAGTCATTGCAAATTAACAACTATTAATTAAAAGTATGGAGAATAATTCATATTAATATTGCAGCTTTAAAACAATTATTGATATTAATACTAACAAGCATTATCATTGCATTTCAATTTAAACTAGGTTAACATTGCCTATAACAAG
>JASDQU010323749.1:0-12404 GCA_032191745.1 Picea mariana
AAAACTTCTCTTAATGCTTTTCAAGCACAGAAACAAAATTCTAAAGAATTACAAGTAATCACTTACCCTCTTAAGGTCTGATAGACCAATTAGGTCTTAGTGGACGTTAATCATCATCATCATCATCATTACAAAAAATATTAAAACCTGTAAATGAACCCGAGAGAAAAATAAGATTTAAAAACCCATTTTTATTACAAAAAATATTAAAACCTGTAAATGAACCCGAGAGAAAAATAAGATTTAAAAACTCATAGATTTAAAAACTGATTTTTATTACAAAAAATATTAAAACCTGTAGATGAACCCGAGAGAAAAATAAGATTTAAAAACCCATTTTTATTACAAAAAATATTAAAACCTATAAATGAACTCGAGAGAAAAATAAGATTTAAAAACCCATTTTTATTACAAAAAATATTAAAACCTGTAAATGAATCCGAGAGCAAAATAGGATTTAAAAACCCATTTTTATTACAAAAAATATTAAAACCTGTAAATGAACCCAAGAGAAAAATAAGATTTAAAAACCCATTTTTATTGTTAGCTTCATGGATTGAGCCTCCACCCTATCAAAGTTTTACGAAAAATGATTAAAGCCTAGTATAAATAAACCGGAGAGTAAAAAAAGATTTAAAAACCCATTTTTATTACAAAAAATATTAAAACTTGTAAATGAACCCAAGAGCAAAATAAGATTTAAAAACCCATTTTTATTGTTAGCTTCATGGATTGAACCTCCACCCTATCAAAGTTTTACGAAAAAATATTAAAACCTGTAAATGAACCCAAGAGCAAAATAAGATTTAAAAACCCATTTTTATTACAAAAAATATTAAAACCTGAACCCGAGAGAAAAATAAGATTTAAAAACCCATTTTTATTACAAAAAATGATTAAAACCTGTAAATGAACAGGAGAGCAAAATATTATTTATAAACCCATTGTTAGCCTCATGGATTGGGCCTCCAGCCCACCAAAGTATTACTAAAAATGATTAAAACCTGTAAATGAACCCGAGAGTAAAATAAGATTTAAAAACACATTTTTATTACGAAATGATTAAAACTTGTAAATGAACCCGAGAGCAAAATAATATTTAAAAACCCATTTTTATTACAAAAAATGATTAAAACCTGTAAATGAACCAGAGAGCAAAAAAAGATTTAAAAACCCATTTTTATTACAAAAAGTATTAAAACCTGTAAACGAACCCTATAGCAAAATAAGATTTAAAAACCCATTTTTATTACAAAAAATGATTAAAATATGTAAATGAACTCGAGAGCAAAATATGATTTAAAAACTCATTGTTAGCCTCGTGGATTGGGCCTCTAGCCCACCAAAGTTTTACGAAAAATGATTAAAACCTGTAAATGAACCCATGAGCAAAATAAGATTTAAAAACTCATTTTTATTACGAAAAATGATTAAAACCTGTAAATGAACCCGAGAGCAAAATAAGATTTAAAAACCCATTTTTATTACAAAAAATGATTAAAACCTGTAAATGAACCCTAGAGCAAAAAAAATTAAAAAACCCATTTTTATTACAAAAAATATTAAAACCTGTAAATGAACCCGAGAGCAAAATAAGATTTAAAAACCCATTTTTATTACAAAAAATGATTAAAACCTGTAAATGAACTCGAGAGCAAAATATGATTTAAAAACCCATTGTTAGCCTCGTGGATTGGGCCTCCAACCCACCATAGTTATACGAAAAATGATTAAAACCATTAAATGAACCCGAGAGAAAAATAAGATTTAAAAACTCATTTTTATTACAAAAAATATTAAACCTGTAAATGAACCTGAGAGTAAAATAAGATTTAAAAACCCATTTTTATTACAAAAAATGATTAAAACCTGTAAATGAACCCGGGAGCAAAATAAGATTTAAAAACCCATTTTTTATTTTCCAAGATGTGTAGGTTTTAATCCAAACTTCCATTTTTTGTCGTTGATAAAAATTGGCGCCAACAACTAAGTCCAAATGCTATAAAATGATCAAAACCTTAAGCATTGTGAAAGTGCCATGTTGCTGCAAAAAATGCCAAAACACTGCAAATGGAACGAAAACACTTATGAATTGGCACATAAATTATACAGTGCCAACACCCTGATGCAATTTTTAGTGAATCCGGGGACCTCTGGACAACCCAAATACATCAATCTGGGCACTTGCTATTCGAAGGCAGAGAAGCAAAAATTGGTGCCAACAATTGAGTCCAAACACTATAAAATGATCAAAACCTTAAGTGCTGTGAAAGTGCCATGTCGCTGCAAAAAATGCCAAAACACTGCAAATTGAGCGAAAACACTTATGAATTGGCACAAAAATTATACAGTGCCATCACCCTGATGCAATTTTTAGTGAATCCCGAGACCTCTGGACAACCCAAATACATCAATCTAGGCACTTGCTATTTGAAGGCAGAGAAGCATAAATTTACACAGTTGTTCAAGAGGTATCGTGATGTATTTTCGTCAACGTATGAAGATTTGAATACCTACGACACCTGCATAATTCAACACATTAGCTCCCCATACAGAGAAAATTCTGCAACTCATCTCTCGGTGTGAATTGCTTTCTCTTTTAGACAAGTTTTCTGGTTACAATCAGGATCTCGTAGCAGAACCAAACCGGTTAAATACCATCTATAGGACAAACTGTGGAACATATGTGTCGAGAAAAATAATTGACTTAATTGTTGAACATAAAATTATCAATCTAGGGGCATAAGCTTAGAGGTGCCAACATTGTATGTGAAGGGACTAGGACCAACATGACTATCTAATTTATGGAAAAGAATATGAGACTACACTAGCAAATCACAATAAACTTTTTTATTGGAAAACAAAACAAGAAAATACCCTGCTAGCACAAGTTGTAATCTTTCACTCAAGAAAGTTCAGAGCATCATGTAATCTTGTTTCCACCTTCAAGTGAAACTATTCTTATGATTGAAAAATCAGACTAGGCTTGTAAAGGAAAATTAATCTATTCACACTTTGATAAAATGAAACTATTCTATTGCAAATAAAATGAAGCAAACTATGTGTATTGGGTAGCAAAACAAGAGGTTTGCTTATTGGCCAAAGTCTTACAATTCTTCACTTAATATTAACACCTAAGTGTCAAAATAAATTATGTTCATTCCTTCAATGACATTTTTTCTAATGAAAATAGAGCATGTAAAAGAATATCAAAACTAATCTTACACTTTTCTACAAAACTCAAAACTCACAGAGTTAAGAATACAGAGTTTAGCAAGACCAATTTGCAAATCTTTCTTCAATGTTTACTCAATGTTCATTGCAAAAAATATAACTCAACAATATTGTTTAACTCTAGTGAGATCTAAGCTTCCGGTAACAAAAGAGATTCAATTAACAAACTAACAAAGAAATAAAACTATGACAAGGATTGATTCACACACTCACACTTGCATATAAAACTTGTATTCACAATCTCAAACTATATAATACTTTAGTTTGGAATCTTGAATGGTACAACCCTGTACTTCAACATCAACAAAAGTATGTCAAATTATGAGTGAAGAGATAATGCAATCATAAGGGAAAATTGCATTGTAATTGTTCAAGTCATGTTTGAGTCATTATCTAATCATGCTCAAAAAAACAAAGATGTTGTTTGTAAAATGAATTTGCACGAAAACATAGTTAAACTTATGATGTGTTCAACTGATTAAATTGGAATGGTTGCAGGGATATGTTGAGAGCATAATTCCAATTCCAATGAAATTTATTAACAAGTTATTACAATGAACATGATTAGAGCATAATCATTCACAAAATTAATTACATAAACTAAATGAGAACTCAGTTGAAACACAACAAAGGATATTTACAAACTGCACTTACAGAACTAAGTTAATGATACATGGAAACAATATCCATATTGGTGGACCCTACCAATCGACATCTCATTGCTGAAATGACTATAGAATTAAATGAAATGGAACCATGAATGGAACTTCAACACAACAAAATATTCATTAAGCAATTTTGATGATACAAATTGATGCAAGAAATGTTATCCTCAAGGTTTGATCTTAATAATATGAATTCATAATATACCCTTTCCTTCTCTATGGAGATTCATTTATACATAAAATTAATGAACTGAATCCCCAAACTTAGAATTCATTCAAACAAATTTACAATTTTGGGGAAAATCGACCATAACATAAAATTTGGTCAAACTCGGATTAGAAAAACCTCGATATCTACCAAACCATTTCAGATTTTGGAAAATTTCCCTTCAAGAACCAATTTGGACTCTTATGGAAAAAAACCCATATCTTTTATTTTCAAGATTCGCTTACATTTCCTCTGAATTCAATCTTGAAGTTGATTGTGTGAAACTCTTGCTAATTTTGGGATGAATTGTTGATCATGAGCTATGGGTTCACACGTGCGACTTGGGTGTGAGATGAATAGAGCTAGAGCATGTCAAAGGCCTTAGTGACAAAGCCCTAGTATTATATTTCTTTCTAGAACCTTGGAACCGTGACAGACACCAACGCGGGTTACCAAAACTCTATATGGGTTATAGGAAAAACATCATTAGTAACAAAAACATTCTTTAATCCTCCTAATTTATCAAAAACGATGGGAAAGCATTAATAAACCAATAATATTACTTCATGAGCCTTTGAATGTCGTTTATGAAAAAAATGATGATGATTATGGAAAACATAATGGTTTTAATGGGTTAAGAAAGGGTTTATTGGCAATGCAAATGGTGTCGATTTGGAGACCCAACATCTCATCCACACCTGAGATTTTTTTCTCACTCAAAAAAGATATAGATATGGATATATACGATGCCTTGGTACCAAAATTTGTCAAACTTTGAGCAAAAATTTGGCCAATACCTTTCCTCCCTTTTTCTTCTTCATAGTCCTACCACGTATGGCCAACATCTTTGCTCTCTTGGAATGAAGAGTATTTAAAACAACTATGACATTTGAACCTCAACACCAATCTTGTAGTTTTCCATCAATTTGAATCTCATCTCAACAATGGATCATTGTATGGTCCTCTAGAAAAAACATTTTCCATTCTAGCACCACTAGCTTGGGGTGATGACTCTGACAACGTAGCCAATGGACCTCTAGAAATATTACTCATTCCATTTTTTAATCCATCTCTTGGTCCACCATTTGGTCCTAGAATACCAAAACAATTCAAAAGGGATTCTTTATAATTCATTCCATCACTCAGATAGACAACAAAAACTTTTACAATCACATTCATATTATGTAATTCTGGATCTTGTACTTTGTGGACTAAATTAACATCCAAGAAAGTGTTGGAAAATTGATTTTCATTGATGTCAACACTAGAAGAAGTTCAAAATCCTCATAGATTGGTTGAATAAAAAGAGCATGAAGGAAATTGCAAATGCATGTATAACCTCCATGGATTGATATTCCTCATTGATCCATTTCCAACAATAGGTGGTACGCAACGTGGTTCCTCACGGTTGAGGAGACATGCTTTCTTGAAGATGACCATTTGAATTGAAAACAAGAAATTACAGGTTGGACCTAAAGGCAATTAAAGAAAGGTGTTACAAAACAAGAAGTGTTAGGTCAACCCTGAAGTCAACAAAAGGAAGCAATTAAAGGGTATAAATACGCATTAAATAACCACTCATTACAATAATCCAAGCTAATCATCTCTAAGCACATGTTTGAAAGAAAAGACACTAGAGGACTCGGATTTGCAGGTGCGAGGAAGGTTGAAATTGCAGGTGCAAGGAGGTTTTTATGAAAGGCCCTAATTTGGTAGTCCCTCACTGGTTGAGCATACATTATCCCATGAGGCCCTCACGGGTAGACCTAGCCTTGTCACACGAGGCCCCACCAGTTTCCTAGTATCTTTCATGTGAGGCTCTCTAATAACTAAACAAATAGCAAAGAATTGCAAAAGGTGTTTGAGTATCATAATGGTCTTGAAAAATCTTTGGCACCATTACCAGGTTTTTATGTGATTGTTGGATTTTACATGTGGACGTAAAATTTCTATGTAAAGGTTGATTCTTTCTTATATATTTAGGGTAGAAGGAAGGGTCAAGGAAAGGGGGGTGTAGCCTCCTTCCGGTTGGAGCCAGAGAACACAAAGAGTTGGAGCTTCCTTCAGGTTGGAGCCTCCTTCCGCTTGGAGCTTCCTTCAGGTTGGAGCCTCCTTCCGCTTGGAGCTGGAGAATATAAGGAGTTGTATCTTCCTTCAAGTTGGATCTTGTAAACTAGGGGGTTGGAGCATCCTTCAAGTTGGAGATGGAGAATCTTGGAAGTTGTAGCTTACTTTGAATGCAATTTCTATTATATAAGAAAAGTATTCTATGGATTTCCACGTAAATCTATTGTGCATTGTGTATCTCTTCTTCTGCTCTTTATTGTATATTGGACATATTATTTGATTTAAAAGTAACGATGAAAAAAGGTGAAAAATTATACTTGATACTGATTCACCCCCCCTCTCAGTATCAACAATTGGTATAAGAGAAGGTTACTTTTAACATAGTTTAAACACTGGAAGGAAGATCATGGAAAAAATGGAAGGCCAAGGCCACATTCCAAATGGGATTCAACCATTTGATGGAAACAATTATGCACACTGGAGCAACATAACACAAACTTACTTGACATCTTTAGGAGTGGATATTTGGCTCTCATTTTTCAATGGCTATAAAGTTCCAAAAACCACTCCCATTGATCCAAATGAGAAGAAATTAATGAGTTGCAATGCAAATTCTAGGAATTTTATCCTAGGTGGATTGAAACCAACTATTTCTAGCAAGGTGATGAGTTGCAACACATCTAAAAATGTATGAGACAAACTTAAAAATATTTATGAAGTTGACCCTAAAGTCAAGCATGTCAAACTTCAACGACACAGTGCACAGTTTGAAAATCTAAAAATGGATGAAAAGGAAGATATTGCAACCTATTTTACTATGAGTAGATGAAGTTGGCAATGCTATTAGAGGATTAGGAGAATAAATCAATGACTCCTTGGTTGTACAGAAAGTGTTGAGATCACTTCCCATGAGATATGATGTCAAGGTCTCTTCCATTGAAGAAAATAGGGACTTGAACAAAATGACAATGGATGAATTACATGGGTCTATCATAGCATATGAAATGAGAACATGTATATAAAATGAACATTCAAACAAAGAAGTGGAATTTAAAGTGATGAAGAAAACAAAATAAAAGAACAAAAGGTAGAAGAAAGATCGAGCTATGATTTAGATGAAGAATAAGCACATTTTGTAAGAAAGATCAAGAGGGAAACTGACAAATACAAAGGTAAGTTACCTTTTAAATGTTTCAATTGTGGTAGAATATGACACTATGATAAGAAATGTCCTTTTGAAAGAAAACAAACCTTCCACAAGAAAATAAGCCTCTGCTCCAAGGAGGACGACAATTATTCATATGAAAGAGATGGAGAAGAAATGGATGTAAGAGAAGTTCTCTTCATAACTCAAGAAACTCAGAATGATGATCACAAAGATTCTAAAATAGAAGAAATCAATTCTGAAGAAGAGTCTGATGAAGAAACAAGCTTTGACTCTCTCTGGGGAACCAAAATATATCACATAAAGTGAATAAGAAGATGAAGAGAATCTTGAGAAATAGAAGCATGGTGAACAAGAAAATAGTAAGCTCAAAAACAAAAATAGAGAGTTGAAAATTGAATTGTCAAATTATGAAAAAGAAAATCATGAGCTTGAAAAGACAATTAACAACTTGAAGGAGAAGTTATAAGATTATGAGAAATTAAAATAAGAATTGGATCACACAAGAAAAGAGTTGATGTTGACAACAAAAAAATTGAAGAATTTTGAAAAAAGTACTGAAAACATGGATGAAATTCTTAGTAGATAGAGATCACCTACTGATAGAACAAGACTTGGATATGACAATAGTTTGAAGACAACAAACATGGATAAAAGGGACAAGAACGATGAAGAAAATTCTAGAAACTATACAAATTCCTTAAGAAATGGAACCAACGATCAATAATAAATTAAAGAACAACAAGAACATGATAGAAGATCATAATTTAGAAGGGGTGAGACGTCAAGAAGGTCCCTTCCTATGAGGTATGAGGAAAATCAATAGGGAGTTGACGAAAAACATGAACATGACACGTCCAATTGGAACAAAAGATCAAAATTCAGAAGGCATGACGCACCAAGAAGGTCTCTTCCTATCATGTATGAGAATATTTTTCTTGGTCATTATTATACTTGCAGAAACTTTGGACATAAAACAATTCACTACAAAATAAATTCAAGAAACAACTATATGAGAAACAAAAATGATTATAGATATCCAAAGGACAATCATGTAAACAATAAATCTAGAAATGATTATGGATTTGTCAATAGAAATTACAATTCATTTGATCCACTAATGGATCAAAATATTGTATGCTACAAATGCAATACTATTGGTCACAAAAAATGAGATTGCATAGATATGAAAGAATATGCTCCTATTGTTAGGTTATGAAAAAGGTATAAATATATTCCTTTTTCCCACATCTCATGATATCATCTTGATTGACTTTTCAGTTATTTAGGAGCAAATAGGATAGAAAATGAATGATATACTCTTTAGCGTTATTGTTGAAATTAGATTACATAGATCCTAAAATACGATTGGAATTGTTTGGTTTTATTACAGGATTGGTTAAATATTGTCAAACCTAAGATAGCAAAGGAAATATTGAATATGCGTAAGCTATTAGAGGGTGAGGACTTTATGGCGCAAGGCAATTTTGAAGATGATTGAGTTTCTTATATTGTTACTTTATAATAGTAAAGAAATCATGAGGAGTAAGATCAGAATCCATATTTCACCTTCATGAGATAGTAAATGGACAATCTTGTTTCCTGTAAGAGAGCCTTTGGAGTGCATATTAGCTAGAGTCTTTTCTTTGAATTTTGTTCTTTAATTTTTGCATAGTGTGTAAAACATAGATTAAGGATTGCAAAACAGAGTGTGTGTTTTGAAGTGTTATTAATTATTGATATACTCATCAAACATAGGAACCTATTTGTTATCGGCACATATAGTGCATCAACTCTACTAATTACGAATCCTGGTTGATAATTTATGTTTGGTAATATATTATGCAAATAATTGCACCAACAGAGCCTCCTTCCAGTTGCAACTAGAAAAAAAAGGAGGTTGGTGCTTCCAATGAATGTAATTATTCAAGACATATAAGAAAACACATTCTGTGTTTTTCTCCCGCTTTGGGTTTCCACGTAAAACACTAGTGTATTGTGTATATGTACGATTGTTCATTTGTTCATTACTTATTTACTCTGCAGTTATTGGATGATAATGCTACATTGATATAACTCTTGGATTATATGGTTAAAAATGATTAAATTTCTCTATTATTGATTCACCCCCCCTCTCAATAATCCAACAATTTGGTATCAGAGAAGGTTCCTTTAAAATTCAGTTTAACCACTGAAAGGTAGATCATGGAGAGAAACAACTTGTATAAAAATGGAATACCACAATTCAATGGACAAAAGTATGCATTTTGGAACATAAGGATGAAAACATATATACAAGCACATGGATTTGAAATTTGGCAGTCAATTGTAGATGGATACATAGCAACAACAGTTCCACCAACAAATGATAAAGAAGTGAAACTCGGTCAGAATAATTCCAAAGCCAAAATGCACTTCTGAATGGTCTTAGTGAAACGATATTCACCAAATTTCCACATTGTAAATCCGCTAAAGATATTTGGGACAAGCTTCAAAATATTTATGAAGGAGATTCAAAATTCAAAGCTGCAAAGCTTCAAACTTATAGAGGTTAGTTCGAACAACTTAAGATGAAGGAAGATGAGAATATTGCATCTTACTTTTTACGAGTTTATGAAACAGTAAATGAAATCATAGGATTGGGAGAAGAAATCAAAGAATCTGTAATTGTTCAAAAAGTACTATGATCTCTTCCTATGAGATTTGTTTCTAAGATATCAGCACTAGAAGAAAGATCAGATCTAAACTCAATAAGCATGGACAAATTACATGGAATATTCACAACATATGAAATGAGAACTAAGCAGGAAAATCCAGATATAA
This sequence comes from Picea mariana, assembly GCA_032191745.1. Classification (NCBI taxonomy): domain Eukaryota; kingdom Viridiplantae; phylum Streptophyta; class Pinopsida; order Pinales; family Pinaceae; genus Picea; species Picea mariana. The sequence goes on from JASDQU010323749.1 coordinate 10,163, forward strand.
AAGAAGAAGCCTTCAAAACATCCAAAAAGTCAAAGCAAAAGGGAAGGCAAAAAGAAGAACATAGCAGCAACAATGACGTCTCAAAAGATGATGAAGACGTGGCCAACTTTTTCAATAGACTAAAAAAGGGAACCGACGGTAGGTATAGAGGTAAGATTACTTTAATTTGTTTTAATTGTGATGATATTGGTCATTTTGATCACAAATGTCCTTATAAGAAAAAGAGAAATGATGAAGGTTATTCAAAAGGCAAACAAACATATAAAGGAAAAAATAACCACAAAGAAAATTTTCAAGAAAATCTTGTGCAGCAAAGAAGACATCTCATCATCAGATGAAGATGAAGTTAGTGAAAGTGAGACAAAAAGAGTTCTATTCATGGCAGTAGAAGACTCTCATAAACAAGACTCCGAAGAAGATTATGAAGAATACGAAGAAGAATATGAAGAAGTCAAAGAAGAAATTGAAGAGACAGAAGTTGACTACCGAGAGGAATTAATGTGTGCCATAGAAGTTATCAAAAGAGAAAAGAAAAAAACAAGAAACTACAAGCATAACTAGACAAGAAATAAGACTCTCAAAAACTAGAACAAATGATCACAAATCTGAAGGTTCAAATAGAATAAGATAAAATAATTAAAGAAGCACTCAAAGAACAACTAGAAGAAAAAGACAAGATCATTGGAAATTTGGAAGCAAAGATTGTCACATTAAGAAAGGATATTCAAAAGAAAAATATGCATACCAACTCAAAAGTTTTGGATGACATTATCAGCAGTCAAAAATCTCATCATGACAAGTCCAGACTTGGATACAATCATACAGAAAAAGGATCAAGCTCCAAAACAACAGAGCAAGAAACATATCCAAAAAGATTTGCAGAAACAATCAAGGGGGATAGGAAGATCTACAAGGAATATTACATGGACACTCCTCCACCAAGAAGATTTAGATTTCATAATCAACAACCAATAGATAGGCCTTAGGAAGAAGAAGAATTCATAAGAGTACCTCCTTTCAGAAGATATTCAATTCCCAAGTATCAAACTATATTTTTTGGTTTATGTTATGCATGTAATAATTTTGAACATAAAGTTGTGAGTTGCAGAGCTAACAACAGGAACAAAAACAACTTTGAAAGTCATACACAAAGAGTTTATCCAAGAAGGCCTAGTGAAACACATAGAAGAAGTTACAATGGGTTTGAATTTTTGAGCACTGAAGTGGAACGTTACAAATGTAACAATTTTGGACACATGGCCAAAGATTACAGAATGACAGTCCCTCCTAGAGAACTACAACAGAATAACAATAGTCACATACATGAACCTCAGAAAATGACATGGATAAGAAAGAAGGATCAGTATAGCAATAAAGAATGCACACTTGGTCTACAAGCTAAGAAGAAGAAACATGGTTGGTATGTTGACAGTGGGTGTTCAAAACACATGCCAAGTGATAGAGACATGTTTCTTACATTACAAAAGGAAAGAGATGGATCAGTCTCCTTCAGAAATGATGATTCATCCAAAATCATTGGAAAAGGCACAGTCAGAATTGGGAACAAGAATACAAAGGTAGAAACTATTCTACTAGTAGCAGATATGAAACATAGTCTTCTAAGTGTGATTCAAATGTGTGAACAAGGTCATAAAGTTACTTTCGATTCACAAAAGTGTAAGATAAACAAAGAAGGTTCAGGAAAATTGATTGCTACAGCTGCAAGAACTTCAAGCAACATATATGTATTAAGTGAAATTGGAAATGAAAAGTGTTGTCTAGGAAAGAAAGATGAAAGTTGGCTATGGCATAGAATAATGGGTCACATACATTTTGATAACCTTGTCAAAGTCAGCAAAAGAGAATCAGTCAGAGAAATTCCCCAGATCATGAAACCAACTAACACTTTATGCAAGCATTGTCAACAAGGAAAGAAAACAAAGACCAGGTTCAAATCAAAGGAATATTCAACGACAACACCACTGAAAATTGTGTATACTGATCTAGTTGGACCAACTACAACAAAGGGATTAAAAGGTGAGAAATACTTTATGTTATTATTTGATGATTATACAATAATGACCGCAGTTTGTTTTCTCAAGAATAACTCAGAAGCTTTTGAAAACTTCAATATCTACAAGGAAATGGTTGAAAATGAAATGGATTCAAAAATCAAATGCTTGATATCTGATAATGGAGGAGAGTTCACTTCAAAGGAATTTATGAACTACTGCAGCAGTCA
>JASDQU010323750.1:2928-12979 GCA_032191745.1 Picea mariana
TGTCTAAATATCCTAACATCCCCCCTTAAGAACAACTGGGGATAGGATTGAAGGATTTACAATGATGACACAATAGGAGAAGGAATGAGGCATTAGAGCCTATATCCCCTTAATGAAAACTTCTTGAACTCCTAGCATAGATCGAAGTTTGGAAAACTTCGCTTTTGTAAGAGACTTTGTGAAAATTTCTACAACTTGATCTTCTGTAGGGAAAAAGAGCACTTCAATAATTTGATCATGAATGAGAGTTCTGATGAAGTGCATGTGTAGCTCAATGTGTTTTCTATGATGATGTTGAATTGGGTATTTGGCGAGCTTGATGGAACCCTGATTGTCGCACCAAAGGCTGGTCAGATGTTGTTGCTAGAATCCAAACTCTGAAAGGATCTATCGAAGCCACAAGGCTTCTTGACTTGCATTTACCATTGCTTGGTACTCTTCTTCTGTTGAAGATAGTGCAATAGACTTTTGTTTCTTATAGGCCCAAGGCAAGTCCTGAACCAAGGCTGGAAACATAACCTGCAGTAGAATTCTGATCATCAGGGTCATCGACCCAATCTGAATCAGTGAAACCAACCAATAAAGGAGTCCCCCTTGAACTATAATGTATCCCAAATTTAATTATACCACAGACATAGCTAAGTATCCTTTTAGCTACTTTCCAATTTCTTTCATCGGGTGTTTGCATATACCGGGAAACAAGACCAACAACAAAGGAAAGATCAAGATGGGTATGAGTCATGTATAAGAGGCTACCAACTAACTGACGGTACAGGGTGGCATCAACTTTGGGAGAAGTACAGGTGGAAGTAAGCTTGACTCCATATTGGAAGGGATAAGGGGTTGGTTTACAATCGTCCATGTGAAAGCGACGAAGAAAGTCACAAGCATACTTAGATTGGGAAATAAAAATTCCTGCATTGGTTTCTAAAACTTGGAGGCCAAGGAAATAGTGCAAAACTCCTAAGTCTGTCATTTCAAATTTCTTCTTAAGGCTGGTTTTCACATGGTTTAAAAGTTTTGAGTCACTACCAGTAAGGATAAGGTCATCAACATAANTTCAAATTTCTTCTTAAGGCTGGTTTTCATATGGTTTCAAAGTTTTGAGTCACTACCAATAAGGATAAGGTCATCAACATAAAGGACAAGGATTATGATATGGCTTCCTACTTTCTTCGTATAGACATTAGGATCAGAATGGCATCTAGAGAATCCAGTGACAATAAGAAAGTTGTCCATTTTGGTATACTAAGCTCGGGGAGCTTGCTTGAGACCATAAAGGGATTTCTTAAGGCGACAAAAAAGGCTAGAGTCATTCTGGACATAGCCAGTAGGTTGTTCCATGTAGATTTCTTCTTGCAAATCTTCGTGCAAGAAGGCAGATTTAAAATCCACCTGATGGACCTCCCATTTATTTGAGGTGGGAAGGGAAAGAACAAGTCGGATGGAATTCATTTTGGCTACAAGGGAAAAGGTTTCATTATAGTCAATTCCCTCAACTTGGGAAAATCCTTTGGAAACTAATCGAGCCTTATGTCTTTCAACACTTCTATCTGATGCATACTTAGTTCTTTAGACCCATTTACATCTGACAAGTTTTCTTCCTTTTTGAAGAGGTACAAGATCCAAAGTATCGTTTGCCATTAAAGAACGATACTCTTCATTCATTGTTGTATCCCAATCTGGATGACCTGAAGCTTCTGCAAATGTCTCTAGATCATGAGTTTTTGAAACTTGAGCCAAAAGAGAAGAGGCTCGCTGGAACTGTGAACATGTCCGACGATAATCTGAAGGATCACCGACAAGATCACCAGTTGCTTCTCATGTTTAACAAACCCATCTAGGAAGTGGTGGAGTTGGTGTTGGTTTAGGTTCAAAGGACTCATATGGAGGAAGGTGAGCAGGCGGAGGTGGATTTTCATCCTCACTGTCATCATCTGAAGAAGAAACCAGAACAGAAGAAGGCATAAACGTTGAAGATGGCTTGCAGGCCGAAGAATGAACAACCATCGAATTAGGCTCACAGGCCAAAGAAGGCACAAACGCCGAATTAGGCTCGCAGGCCAAGATATTTTCATCAAATTTAACATCTCTTATAATAATAATTTCATTACAATGTGTTTGAAGAAGTCTATAACCTTTGACATCTTTAGAATAACCAACAAATATACACTTCTCACTTTTAGGCTACAATGATTTCCTTTTCTCATCAGGAATGTGAGCCCATGCTATACTTCCAAATACATAGAAGTGACTTACATCTGGTTTAATTTTAGTCCAAGCTTCTTCCAGTGTTATATTTTTAAGATCCTTTGTGGGAGCATGATTTACTATGTAATTTTCACAGTTGATGGCTTCCACCCAATACTTTAGACTTAATGCCTTAGATTGGATCATAAATTAGCCATTTCTTTTAATGTGCAATTCTTTCTCTCAGCAACACCATTTTGTTGTGGTGTATATGGAACAGTGTGTTGCATTTAGATTCCTTGTGTAGTGCAGTAACTTGTAAAATTATTGTTCACATATGTGCCTCCATTATCTGTTCTTAGCCTTTGAATTGGATGTCCAGATTGCTTTTCTACAAGGGCCTTGTAGGCCAAAAACTTTTCTCTTAAGTTTTAAGAAGTAAACCCAAGTACGTCTGGAAAATTCATTAATGAAAGTTAAGAAATACTTGCACCCAGAAAAAAAAAAAAGGAGAAGAAAGTGGAGCACACAAATCACTGTGAACAAGATGCAAAGGACCCGAGGCATGCTAAGAGGCACGTTTGTCAAAACTGTCCCGATGATGTTTTCCAAGAACACAACCAGCACAAACACCATCTCTGCATGAAACAAGAGGAAGACCATTCACCATCTGTTGATTACATAGTTGCTTCAATGAGCGATATTTTAGATGACCAAACCACTCGTGCCAAATTTTTCTCAAGTCATCTCTATGAGAAACAAAAACTGATGAAAAAGATGAAGACCAAAGTTGTCAAAATTGTGCAACCTGGTAATATCATCAGCAATTCCAGTTGCAAGAACATGCTGAGGATATTTTAGATCCTTGATTACAGCTTGGTGAGGTGAAAACTCTACGGTTTTACCTTCACTTGAATGAGTGATTTGATATACTGATAGAAGGTTACAAGAAAGACTTGGAACACATAATACATCATTGAAATGACCATTTTCTACTTGAATTGTTCTAGATCCTTCAACACTAAGAGATCTATCATCACCAACAAATATTTTTCTTTGTGTTATGTTCATTTAGGGTAGAAAATATGCCTCTATCCTTAGCCATATGATAAGATGATCCAGAATCAATAAGCCACTCATTAGAAGTAGAAGTAGAAGTTGTATTGAAGGAGAAACCAGAAGCTGAAATTGCATGTCCATGAGAAGAAGAAGAAGAAGTAGAATCAATACTGATGTTGTGCTTTTTCATCGTTGCTTCCAAAGCTGTCATCTTCTTGAAACATTTGGGCTCATCATGACTATCTTTATCACAAAAGTTGCAATGTCTGTCAGTCTTCTTAATTTTATATTTTTCTCCTTTATCACCATTAGGAGAGGAAGCTATCTGAGTGGGTTTGGGACCCTTATATTGCTTGTTGTGGTGACGAGGATGTTGCTTCTTGGGATTCTTGGGTTTATCTTTCTGATGGACAACTAAGGCTTTGTTGGAGGTACATGTAGTGCTAATCACTCCAAGTTGTACTAGCTTATCTTGCTCTCTAATCAAAGCATCACAAAAGTTATCAAGAGTGGGTTTTTGATAAGTTGTCCCTAGAGGCTCTTGCATGGCATAAAAGATAGATACAAACACATAATATGCACTACCTAGCTTAGAAATAATAAGACAGGTACAATGATCTTCGTCTATCTTTATCTTACATTCTTCACATAAAGTTATGGGTGTTTTAAACTTAGATAGATAGTCTTCACTACAAGAAAAATCACTAGGACTTAAATTTATTACTTGATTTTCTAACTGTTGTGCTCGAATAATATTTTGTTTACCAAACACAGATTCAATCTTTTCCCAAGCTTCTTTGGGTTTATCAATTGTTTGAATGTGGAACCTTAAATCAAGAGAGATGGACATTTCGATTAATCCACGTGATTCGTCATTCCTATTATCACATTTGAATTTCTTATCAGCATCAGTGGGTGTTGTTTCCTTTCTCAAGGTAATCCGGTACAAGCCTTTACTTCTTAATAAATCCCCCATATGGGATTTCCATTGGAAGTAGTTGGTGCTGGTAAGTAAGATATTACTTGTAGAATCCATATTAAATATGCATATAATATGGATTTAAAAACTGAAACCGATGATCTGAATGGAAAGATCTCTAAAAGTTATGTGGTTTAAAAAAAAAACAGCACTTAAAATGGACTTTGGATGTGAGAGTTATGCCCTTTTAAAAAAAAGGCATAAACGGTAACCAAAGGACCATGTGGTGGTTTAAGTTTCTTTATCATGAAGTGACCCACTTTTATAAAGAGAAGTGGGGATCACTTTTACAATGAAGTTACTTCATGCAAAATAAATAACTCTAAAATAAAATATTAAAGCTGCTTATAGTGATTCACTTTTATACTTGAAGTAAAATACACTTTACAATTTTAGCATGAACTTTTTCAAAAAAAGTAACAAAAGAGAGACTTGAACTCAAGAACTCTTACTTAATAAGGCAACTTTTAACCAAATGGTATAGAAAAACATATTGTAATGTTTAGAAGGAGGATTGGGGTTGTTGTTGTTGTTGTTGTGGAAGACGGCCTTGGAGAGTGTGCTAAAAAAAAACTCTTTTCACACAAGAAAACAATTTCGCTTCTCAATGACAACAAGGGTTAGATCCCGATTAGCTTACCCGGAAGATGCACCTTTTCCTATCTGTTTCTAATTTTCTGAGATCGCACAGGGTGCGGGGAAAAGAGAATACGTAGATATAAAAGAGTAGCAACCCGGAAATAAATAATACAAAACATAAATAAAACCAAAATACTACTCTGCAAAAATTGAAAAAAATGTGTATTCAAGATTTATACCTCTGGATCTGACTTTAATGGCCATATCTTGGGCAAACGGAAACCTTTTCGAATGAAAAAAAAGTGTTCCTGAATGAAACGAGTGCTCTGGACACAATGGAATAGTTCTCTCAGATCATAAATGTACGAAAATGACATAAAATGGAGATGAGGCAACTCAGCTTCATGACCTCGATCTACAACAGGAGCGGATCTTCAAACAGGCTCTGATACCATGTTTGACAACACGGGTATTCCAACAAAGCACGAACACCTTCAGTAACCAATCACATAACCAGATCAAAGATCAACACACCTATGTTTTCACGTGGTAAAACCCCTACGGGGAAACATCCACGACCCAAGCCAACGCGACCACTTGGAGCAGTTTATTAATGCAAAAGAAAAAGATTACATAGAAATTTTACAAGAGAGCTTCTCACAATCGATCATCGGAAAATGACCCTACATGCTCTTTAAATAGAGATCATGGACCAATCGAGTGTTAAGCCAAAGATCAATGGTCATTAAGATCGAGGAGAGTATGAACCGTTAGATCATTCTATGTCGTGAACATATCGTGACTATCGGATTTCCTAACTACAAATGCATACTAAAGAAGCACACTAAGAAACACATTTTTACCTAACGACACATTATACCAAGTAGATCTTAACTAACTCCTAAGTGTATAAATATCCTAACATTGGTAGGGCACGTACATATGCATGCTACACTACTGACAGGTCACCTACGTGTTGAAATATTGGTATCTGTTGAGGATTGATTCCTCTTCTTAGTTGGTGTTGAGTTGTGTAAGATGAGTCTTGCATTATAGAGTGGGTGCTCTTGTAGAGTTGTATTTTATTCAGTTGCTGTTGATCACCCAAGGATTGTAGTCCATAATAGAAAGAAAATTGTACATACATCTTGTGTTCTTTATGTTCCTTATGATGATGACTTATTGATGATATATGATACTGATATATGTTGTTGATGCATGTTCACAATTAACTGGTTATAAATGACAAAAATAAGTAATGAGTAAATTGTGATTGATAACTAAGGAGTTTTTTGAAAGGGAAAAGTTGAAAAAGAGCCCCACACTCATTCACCCGCCCTCTAAGTGTGTTCGTTGTGTCCAACACTTTCCTTCAGTAAAAGAAACATTATATATTTGCATTTCACCCTTTCCCAGGAGCACTGCTAAATCATAGTCTAAGGGGGAGCAGTATAGAAAAAAGGACTCTGTAGAAGAAGATGAAGCATAACGATAGGGGGGGCAATTTCAGAAAATCAGAGAAGGTAACACAGTAAAAGGGTTAGCATGTCCTATTCCAAAAAGGTGTACTCAGTCAGGAAGAGTGTCATTTTTTTCATTGGTGTGAAAGGGGGAGAGTAACAGTAAAACCATGAGGGTTCAACAATATAGTGATAAGGGGAGAAACTTGGAAGTAGAGTACAAAAGTATTTTTGACAAGTGAGCAGTCCGGTAAATTTTTTTGGTTTTACTAGGTTGCCATCAATGACGAAGGGCGATATTGTTGAGAAAAAGTTGTCATTGATGTCAAAGTCATTGCAAGTATGATAGTAAGTGATGTCATTGATATCAAAGTGATTGTTGAGGTGGAAATATGATAAGGTGTTATTGAGGTCAATGGTTATTGAGGTATGGTTTTGAAAGAGAGCTCAACATGTGAGGATCTCATTCCAAGAGGTAATTTTGCATTCAAAGAATTCAAATAAATTCAGTTGTAGGAACTTGGTGACTCCACTGCAGGAACTCAAAACTCTGTTGTAGGAAATCGGTGAGTCCACTGCAGGAACTCGATGACTCAACTACAAAAACTCAGATTCTGGTAATTATGTATTGGTAACAGTTGGATAAGGAAAGGAAGTGACCAAGTTGACTTTGTCAAGATGGGTTTACACATTCAATGGATTAGTTATTCTTAGTGGTGTTCAAACAACAAGTATTTTTTATGGAAGGAAATCTGAAATGTTATATTGACATGGTCAAGAAACATATCGTGGGATTATACCATGGTATTGATTTTTCTATGAGAAACGAAACCACTACAGGAGCTAGCATAAGTGTGTTATCAAATTGAAGAGTTGTGCAGTGGTATGGAGTATGAAGAAGAGTGAGTTATTATGAGCATAGAAGGAAGACTGGTTAGTGAGGGACTGTACGAATAGGAACATGAACAACGTTGCAGGAATCGTGTTGCAGGAATAGGAATGACATTGCAACATTCATGTTGCATTAACAAGAATGACGTTTCATTTACCGTGTTGTAGGAATAGGAACGATGATGTAGGAATTGTGTTGCAGGAACAAGAACGACGTTGTAGGAATCATGTTGCATGAATAGGAATGGAGTTGCAGGAATCATGCTGCAGGAACATGGACAATGTTGCATGAACATGAATCATGTTGCAAGAACATGGACGATGTTGTAGGAACAAGAACGGTGTTGTAGGAATCGTGCTACAGGAATAGGAACAAGAATGAATTTGAAGGTTCAACACCTACAGGAACATGAACATGAAAGGATCTGAAGGATTAGTAGCTACGGGAAGAATATATCTACAACATTAGCCTATAAAGAGAAGAGATCAGGAACATGAGGTTTTGTATTTGACTAAACTGTGATTATATTATTTATTTTAGGGTGGTAGGGTGGTGCAAGGTTGAGGATTGAATTCCTCATCTATGTAACAGGTTGGTGCCTGAAAAGTGGGTGCTTGCAAAACTTTGAGAAGGGGATTGGTGTCTCCCGCAAGTGGGTGCTTGCAAAACTTTGAAAACGGGATTGGTGTCTCCAGAAGTGGGTGCCTGCAAATATTCTAATCATTGGTTGGAGCCTTGATCACATTAAAATAAATTTCTTTGTGGTTTTCTCCCCTATGGGTTTCCATGTTAAATCTTTGGATTTCTGTGTTCAAATGTGTTTTGAATGATGCTTTTATTTCCATTGAAGTGATTACTAGTTTAATTTTGTCAAAAGGAAAAGATAATTAAGAGTATTGATTCACCCCCTCCTCGCAGTATTCAATAGTAATTGGTTGGATAACGCATTAATGCAACCATTATATTGAAATGCAATAAGAAAAATATAAAAAAAATAAAATTTGATTTTCAAATGATTAATTGAAAATATGTAAAACCAATGAACTAAAATATACACATATCAATGCACTATATTCTTTTGAACTCACTAGACGGTGTTGGTTGTGGACCCTGATTATCTTCCAGATTCAGAGGTCCTTTCTTTCAGCCGTGTTTATACCCCATGAAGTATTTATACCCCAGAAGTATGTACACTCTTCCACGTGGGGGAGTGCAGAGGGGGGGTACCCCATGTAAATGTATATTGTAATTTCATTGTAAATAAGGACCGTTCATTATAAGGTCGCATATCTAACGGTAGAGATTATGTTAAGGTTTTTTTCCCTAGAAGGCAACCCTCTTTTATGAGGAAAATGTATTGCGGCTATGAATGATGGCGAATATTGTATTCTGAGAGAGGAGACTGTGAGAGAAAGAAGAGGAAGTTACAACGGGTTCTATTGTAGGTTGTATCCTTTCATTTGTTGGATAATAATAAAGGAAGGACCTGGCAATTTCTCTGGTGGATGTAGCTCACACTGGGTGAACCACGTAAATCTGTGTCTCTCTTATATTGTGTATCTTCTGTGTTTTGTTTCTGCATTTGTTTTATTTTATTGCTCCATGGTCCTGTTTTTCTAACAACTGGTATCAGAGTGAAAGGTAACTCACAGGAAAAGAGGGTTCCTGGTTCAAGTGGGAGCAATGTTGGAAGATGGAAAGTTTAGGGTCGAGAAATTTAACAGCCAAAACTACCAGTTATGGAAGATGCAGATGGAATATTATATATATCAGAAGGATATATTCCTACCATTGGGTGGAGTAGCAAAGAAGCTGACGGCCATGAAGGATGAAGAATGGGAGATTCTTGACAGAAAGGCTGGAGGAACGATATGGTTGAGCCTGGGAGCGTCGGTGGCTTTCAATATTTCCAAAGAAAAGACAACGAAGGGTTTGATGGACGCATTCACCAAATTGTATGAAAAACCCTTGGCATCCAATAAGGTATTTCTAATGAAGAGGTTATTTAACATGAAGATGTCGGAAGGTGGGTCTGTTGCAGATCATTTAAATGAATTTAATATGGTTACTAATCAACTAAGTTCTATAAAAGTGGACTTTAATGATGAGGTTAGGGCTCTTCTAATATTGTGCTCATTGCAAGAAAGCTGGAACAACTTGGTCATGGCTGTAAGTAACTCTGTCTCTTCAAATACTTTAAAATTCGATGATGTTGTTGGTGTTATTCTTAGTGAGGAAATGAGATGTAAAATCACAGGTGAGACATCAGGAAATGCATTGAACATGGAGAATAGGGGAAGACAAAAGGATAGAGGAAAGGGATCAGGAAACTGTGAAAATTCTAGGAAGGGCAGATCCAAATCCAGACTTGGAAAGATAGAGTGCTGGAATTGTGGGAAGAANACTAATCAACTAAGTTCTGTAAAAGTGGACTTTGATGATGAGGTCAGGGCTCTTCTAATCTTGTGCTCATTGCCAAAAAGCTGGAATAGATTGGTCATGGCTGTAAGTAACTCTGTCTCTGGTTCAAATACTTTAAAATTTGATGATGTTGTTGGTGTTATCCTTAGTGAGGAAATGCGACAGAAAAGCACAAGTGAGACATCAGGAAATGCGTTGAACATGGAGAACAGGGGAAGACAAAAGGATAGAGGAAAGGGTTACGGGAATCATGGAAATTCTAGGAAGGGTAAATCCAAATCTAGACTTGGAAAGATAGAGTGCTGGAATTGTGGGAAGAAATGACATTTGAAGAAAGACTGTAGAGCTCCAAAGAAACAAAGAGATGGACAACAAGAGAGAAATCAGGAAGCAAATGTAACAGGTGATGTGTTACAAGATGCTTTGATTCTTTCTGTAGATAATATTTCTGAGTCTTGGGTAGTAGATTCA
>JASDQU010323755.1:0-12316 GCA_032191745.1 Picea mariana
CAGCAAGCATCCTAAACTTTGGGATGAGCATTTACACTACATTCAGCATGCTTACAATCGAGCTAAGCACTCTTCAACTCAAACGTTGCCATTTGAAGCATGTTTTGGCTATTTACCCAAATATCCTTTAGATTTTATCTCTGGGAAGGATTTATATTGATGGTCAGTATGACATTGATAGGGCAGAAAAATTCATTGAACAAATTCAGTCAATACATGAAATGGTGCAAGAGCAGTTGGAAAAGAGTCAAGCCAAGTACAAGACGAGACATGACAAGCATCGTGTTGATCACAGTTTCCAAGTTGGAGATGAAATTTGGCTTTACATTAGTAAGGAGAGGCTTAAAGGAGAAGGTAAAAAATTGAAACCAATTCGATATGGTCCCTTCAAGATCGTTGACAAGATTGGTAACAACGCCTTCCATTTAGATTTGACTCCTTATATGAAAATGTATGTAGTTGTTAATGTTGAGAATTTGAAATTGTATGAGCCTCCTTTGATTGATGATTAAGGAGAGCATGTTCAGATTCCTTCTATAGATGATTTTTCCCCAGAATATCTTACAAAACTCCATGAAGACACCATCCTTGACAGGAGAATGCGAACTTCAAAATGAGGAAATGTGGAGTATCTTCGAGTTGGTCTTAAAGGTACAAATCCAAGAAAAGCCAAGTTGATTGAGGTTGGAAAGGTGAGGAAACTATAACCTCATCTTCAGATAGACTGAAAATAGTCTTTTGGAGGTCCAAAAGCTTTCCAATGGGGAGGTGTGATCCAGGGGATCAAATTTTGCTCAAAAATTCAAAGTGCTCGAGATCACTTCAAATCAAACAGGAGCATAGGCTTCATCATTACGAACCCAACGCAACTTGTTTGGGTTCAAACGGACATCAGGAGCAAGAGATATCACGTTCTATTCAAAACGAAAAACAGGCAAAAAAAAGGGATGTTGATTGTACAGTTCATACGGATGCTGACGTGGCAGTCCATACAACACGTGGCAGGGATGAGTGGCAGACAGTTGGAAGATGTGGATGAATGATATTACGACATGTGGCTTTTTTGTAGCGAATAGGATATCGACACGTGGCCCAATCAATGGGCACCACATGTCATTATGGCATTGGTTTAAAATTATGTTGTTGACCGGAGTCGATGCCGCGACCTCTGGGCAGGGGAAGAGACTTGGGAAGGGCCACCCAATCGGCGTGCCACCGTATGTGCCTTGTTATATATATGGCAGACATTATATTTAAATTGAAATATGTTGAATGTTGGGGCGTGGACCAGGTCGGGGCTTAGCCCCGACCCCTGGTCCCGTGTGTATACAATGTAACCATGTTACTATATGCGCGCCCTTCGATCGTTTATCGTATAGCCTTTTTATATGAGCCCCTGGTCGTATGACCATATCCATATGACCATACAGTGGGTACCAAGACCACCGTTCACGCACGCGCGTGGTTTTGTATTTGGTTTAAACGATTATAACACCTGCCAAATGTCCATTACCTATTTGCCTTTGAAACAGAGCCTGATTTGCGTTTGTGCATGGTCACATGGGCCACATGACCTTGGCCTTGTCTATTAGGGGCTAGGTGCACCCATAACCATCCTACAGTTCACACCGGTTGTGCGGTTGCACCCGATGCTGGGTTTTTCCACATAAATGAGCATGGGGGCTAGGTTGAGCCAAAAGGGGTGCATTTTGGTGATCCAGAGACAACAAGTTTGAAGGGGAACTTCTAGGAAGCTTATCTTCTTCAATTTTTGGCCAAACAAGATGCCAAAAAAGCCCATCTAGGGGTTTTTGGACATTATAGAGCCATTGGAGCCATCTATTTGGCATTTTGAGCATTGTAAAGCACATTTTTGAGCACTTTGAGCAAATAATACAAAAGATCCATTAGAAGCTGGACTAGGAGATGTAGCCCAAGAGAGGGGTGAACTCCTTTATCATTTGTTGTGTTATGTGTTTTATGTTCACTATTTAATGTTGTTGTTTATATGCATATTGAATGAGTAAATTCTATTAAATTTGTGTTGCAAATTTGATCCATTTGCATTTTAACACATGAACTAAATCTTGCAAATAATTTCACGAATACAAGTCTTCTTCATTTTTAGATCATGACATATATTTTGTTTCATGATGCATGGCATGGCACAAGTTTGATGCATGAACAGGTCCAAGGATCATCATATGGTAGCATATTTTTCATCTTGTAGAGAAGATAAGGGGAGAAATACCCTTAGGGGGAGTCATTCTTCTTCCCATGAGGAGATATTTATCACATGCATACCTAGAAAATCCTTTAGATAATCAGGGCTTGCAAGTATGGGTGCCTCACTTATAACCTTCTTGATGCGTGCAAACGATGCTTTGGATTCTGTTGTCCATTTCACTTCGCTATTTTTCTTTAGCATATCTGTGATCAACTTCATGATTTCAGCAAAGTTTGGGATAAATCTCCTCAAAAAAATTATTTTTCCTAAGAATGACTGAATCTCTTTTACATTCCTAGGGATATTTATTGTGTCTATAGCTTCAAATCTTTTAGGATCAATTTTAATTCCATCTCGAGACACAATATGGCCCAAGAGTTTACCTTCTTGCATAGAAAAGTGAGACTTTTTGGGGTTTAAAGACAAACCAAACCTGCAACATTTCTCAAATGTCTGCTTGAGATGTATCATATGATCTTCATCAGATTTAGAAAAAACGGTCAGATCATCAAGACAGATAACCACAAATTTGTCCCTTTCGCCGATGAAAGTGATATCCATAGCATGTTTGAAAGTAGCACCTGCATTCATTAAACCAAAAGGCATCTTGTCATACATAAATGTACTCCAAGGGGTGGTGAAGGTTGTTTTTTCTTTATCGTGCTTGTTGACAGCAATTTGATTGTACCCGGAAAATCCGTCGATCATTGACATCCTATTTTCCCCAACTACTTTTTCTAAAATGTGATCCATTTTGGGTAGGGGGTAATTATATTTGAGGGAGAATTTATTTATATTTCTAAAATCAACACACAATCTGATCTCCCCACTTTTCTTTCTAACCGGGACCAGGTTCATACCCAGTCGGAGTATCTCAGTGGTACGATGATTTTTTCATCCATGAGCTTCTTGACTTCCCTTTCAACCACTATAAATAGAATAGGATTGATTTGTCTGAGTTTTTGTCTAAAAGTTTTGACACCGGGCTTTAGGGGTATCTTGTGTTCAATCACAGCAGTGTCATATGTCCTCATCTCTTTGTACGACCAAGAGAAAATGTCTTATACTGCTCGAGTAAATAATCGTATTTACTTTTTGTCTCAGGAGGGAGATACTTTGATATTTTTACTATTCTAGGCTCCTCTTTGGTTCCTATGTCACAGTCTTCAACCTCTTCTGGTTGGGGTTGAAAAGTATATTTTAAGGGCATATCATTTTGTTCGAACAGTCTCTCCAAAGGGATTAGTCCCTTTGGAATTTGATTTTTCTTTAAAACTAACATGCGATGATTAGCAATATTTTCTTGGAACCCCTGGGGATCCTCTGCCTCTTGCATGATCCATGTGTGGTCGTTTTGGTTTTCTTGGTCAATGTGAGTTTCGGTGAAGTCATCCACCATTTCGAGGAACTTCCTGATTTGTTCATCATCCTCAAACACTTGCCAATGTTGGATGTTGTTTGGTATGGAAGGTCTGTTCCTCACTTCTATGTGGTACATTAGTTTGAAAGCTATAGGGGGGGAAAACGTTGAGGCTGCTTTGGCTATTGAATCGGCTTGCAAGTTTTCAGCACGCATGATGAAATGAACATTTACCGACGAGAAGAAATTTTCTATTAAATCTCAGGCGCAATTCCTATAAGATCTCAATCTTGGGTGTTTGGCCTGGTATTTCTGATTTATCTATTTGACTATCAACTCTGCGTCTCCATATACTTCCAAGTTTTTTATGTTCAACTTCCTGGCATCTTCCAACCCTAAGACTAGGGCCTCATACTCACATACGTTATTGGTGTAGTCTATATCCCACTAAAGCCTGTAAGAGAAAGGAATAACAAATTCATTTTCAGGTGCTACAAACAGTACTCCTGCACTTGCTCCTTCATATGACAAATTCCAGTGCTACACATATCTTCGTCTATCTTTCCTAATTCATTTTCATCTATGTAATTGTCTTCTGTGCAACTATTTACACCATGATCAAAAAACAAAATACAATTCCCTAGATCTTGATCGACAATATAAATAGGATAATTGTTAGCATTCTATGGGTCGCTCACTATGTATGCTAACCTCGTTTCCTTGTATAGCCGAGTAAATTGTCCACCAAACATAGGAATCATGGCATAGGTCATGTCTAGTTGAAGAGACCCCCCAATTTTGGCTCCCCATGACCTAGATAGTAGCAAGCCATACTTAGGAGGTATATCGGCGATAACTACATCCATCAGGATAGTTTTCACTGGAACCTGTGCAAGAGTGACTACTAAATCTTTTATCATACCCATGCACTTAACTCTTCTTGAATCGAAAGAGCAGAGATCTCATAAGGCCTGGTGATATCAAGGCCTAGTCTGTCCATAATAGACTTGGGCATCACATTATGTGAGGCTCCAGAGTCTAGCATGTAGTGATGCAGCAGTCGATCATGCACATTCAGGGTAACATAGAAGGGAGCGACGAAGTCTCTGGCCCCCTCGAAATGTGGACCAAAAGTGATATTAGGCTTATCATATTCCAATTTTATCACGTCAGAGTGGCTTTCTAGATCTGAAAAACCTATCATTTTGGTTATCTGCTTTCGATACATAGGATTCTTTGCTAATTCAACCAGAGGAATTGGTATTTTGATCTTATTTATCTCATTTTCAAGGCTGAAACCTCCCCCACTTTTGTTCGTTTCTCTAGTTGAAACCTCGAACTCCTTCTTTTCTAACTTATTTGTTTGTGTTGATTGATTTTCTGTGATTTTATTTACCGGTATATGTGTTTCAGCTATCTTAGTTTTATTTTCTTGGGTCTTAGCCTCCTTTACTTTGGGATTATGCAAATCTACCTCTTTTATTTTGCTATTAGGTATCTCAGTCTCCTTTGGGACAGGCTTGTAAATTTTGCCTCTAGGAAGAATTTTCTTGGGTTGAGGAGTCGACACAAGTTTATTTTTAGGCCTCAGGTTGTAATTATGTTGGACCTCAGCCATTATTGAATCGGTCATTTCTTGATAGACAGAAACATCAATGTTGTTTATGTCATCATATTTATGTGATGGTTTCTCTATGTTCAAGGAATTCTCGTAATCTTCTTTAGTTAAATGAGGTTGTGTGCTGTCGTCACCCAAATTGTTTACGTCTTCTTCTAGATTCTCGAAATCTTGCAGGTCATTTCCTCCTATAATTTTTTCATTTTTTAAAGGAGTTTGGATTTTCTGGTCTTCGTTTTTAATCTGTCTTTGTTGATTTTGAGGGTTGGGGTTTCTTCTGAATTCCCTTTTAATGAAAAGATCTACCTTGGATTGATTTAGCTCCATTCTGGAAATATTATTTGATAGCTCTTTAATTATCCTAGCCATATCATCCATTTTATCATCTGAGGATCTACTAGGCCCTGAGGGTCCCGCTTGTTCCCTAAAACATTTGGTTTCTCAGTTTCCCATTTCTAGTTTTGTTTTTAATTTGCCTGAAGCCATCATGTTAGATTTGATCTCTACGACATCGTCTTGCATTTGGGTCAGGGTAGCTCTTCTCCTTTCTCTCAACAAAAGTGAAAAATTGGGTTCGAAGGCTCCTGCAAAGGTTACCTTGGCTAAAGGTTGTGATGGTTTAACTTCGACTGGGATCTTATTATATAACTTGTTAAACCTTTGAATGAATTCCATAACAGTTTCCAAATTTTTTTTCTTTAAAGACCCGAACTCAGTCAAATAGTACAAATGGTCTTTTCTTTCTCCCCATTGTCTAAGAAAAAAGTCTTCTAAGGCATCATAGGATAATATAGAACCTGTGGGTAGACTTTGAAACCAGGCTCATACCTGTCCTTCAAAAGTCTATACTAATAACCTTGAATATACGTCTTTATGTTCGAGACCTAGGATATCTGCGAACTAATCAAAGAAATTTATATGTTCTGTCGTGGTCAAGTCCCCTTCTCCTATAAATTTAGGTAATTTTTTCATGTAGTTTTCAGGAAGGTCATGAAGAGGGATAGGTAGGACCAGAGGTGTATATCTGGTAGCTACTTTAGTGAAAACTCTAGGAGGTGGGGGCGACCCTTGGCCCCCCCCTCCTCCTCCTAGAGCCCCTCCACCTCCTCCTCCCAAAACCCCTCCACCTCCTCCTCCATCGGCCACCATCGATATTACTGGATAGGATAACAGTGCGTTATACAGAGGGTTCAGGAACACTAAAAGAAAATCTTTAACTTCTTCGAGAAATGAGAAAACTGAAGAAGGGTGAAAAGGGATGCGAGGACTTGGTTCCTCGAACTTGCAAGAGATGTAATCAGGGGAACCCACGGGCATAGAATCTAAGTCTATGGTATACTCCTCAAGACTCAGTGAGGTCAGGAAATCTAACCGAAGAGTCAGCGGGATATCGATCACTGTTAAATTTACTAAGGGATTTTTTCCTTTATGTATGTCATAAGTTGTTGGATGAATTTCATTTTTAATTTTGGGGAGATTTAAAGTTGGGTTGAGGATTTTAGGCGGGGATTCATGTGAAGTAAGAGGTTCAAAAGGAATCTTATCTTTGGGTTGTGTGTGCCTAAGCTGGTAGACCACAGTGGTTGGCTTAAGGGAACCTTTTGATTTCAGTATTTTTTTGGGATCAGAAACGGGCATGGTCTATTTACCATTTAGGTTTTGTCTAGTGTTCCTTCGACCGGATGCTAGCTTACTTAAACATGGAGTCGCCAAGTGAATGATAAAATAAAAATCCTTTAAAAGGTGTTCACCCTTTTTTCACCATCAAAGGGTAGAAACTTGCAAAAATGTTGTTCTCCCAGGGAAAAGATTTTGTAACTTCGGTCCCCGGCAACGGCGCCAGAAAGATGTTGTTCCAGAGTCTGTACTTAAGGCTAAAAAGTATAGATTATAGGCATCCAAAAGTGAGTAAAATATAAAAAGGGGAAAAACAACATTCGAGAAAAAGGAAGCTAAAGTTGATTTCTAAGTTGTCTCTATCTCACTTCCAAACGTTCCTGGATGCTTATATCCCATTCAATTGAGGCCCATGAACGTTCGAGTTCGACCCGAGTGATGGTGGTTTTAAGTATGGTGTCAAATAGGTTCAAAGTGATGTTGGTTTGATCCGATGGCCGGGTTTGATGTTGGGCTATCTTGCAAAGGGCACAATCATGGAGGAACAGAAAATGAAAAGAAATTTCAAGGTTTAAAATGCCACTTCAACTTTTTCTTTAACCGTATAAAAGAGAAATTTCAAAATATGATGTTAAAGATAGAACACAAACCAAAGGCCTTATCTTGTAACTGAGTTAACTTTTTAAAGAACCATGCATGAAATTTAAGAAAACATTAAGCAATCGACAATGCGAGGCTCCTAGTAAGGGAGAATCTTGCCCTGTAAACAGAAGAAGAAAAAGGCAAGAAATAATCTGACGAAGCATAAAATATAGAGATCTAAAAAGTTCACAGGTCTTGTACCTGTTAATAGCCGATACAGAGGAAAAACTGCAAGTGATTAGACAACTAAACGTTGGTCACCACAGTAGAAGTTGCACTAAATTGTAGCTAAGCATTCATCAGAAATATATATTTGAAATGAAACTTAATATAATATAACAGAGAAAACAAAACTCGTAACTTAGTCTTCACAGACTCAGGAAACTTCGGATTTCTTTGTATTAATTTTCAAAAGGGAGAAAGTCTCTATTACAATTGGCCAAGAAAGGTCCAACCCCTATTCTCACTTCAAAATGCATATTTATACAAACTTCTAAACATTCGTATCTCAATTGTTCCAGAAATTTTCGGTTACAAAATGGGAAATTTAAGCGTTTCACTTCTTTGTCTTTGTCCTCCTTCATGCGGGTAGAGCACCTTCCTTTCCTTACTCTTCAGGTTCTAAAAATATAACAGGCAGACACTTGTCATTATTTGGCACCGGAAACCTGCCCCTTCGCCTGCTTGGTGCAAGTGACGCACCTCTCCACCAACTGGGCTATCAACCTGGAAGGCTCTGCTTGGTTGTTTGCCTCAAAAGTGTAACAATCCTTCGCTAGTTGTGGCAACCTTCCTCCTACTTGTCAGTCTTCAGTGATGATAGAACATAACTGTACACTAGGTTTTATTAACCATTTATCCACTTGGACTATATCAATCTGGCTTATCTGTGATATTTCAGCCTACTCTTTTTCCTTGTTCTCCTTGATATTGAGTAGGTGCTTGGCTATATCGATATGGACCAGTGTCCCATCACTGCTTTCCTTGATGAGATCCGATAAATTTTCATTTATCAAACCAAAAGTTTCTTCACAAGAACTTCTCATTTCTTTAGCTCGTTCTATACTTTCTGATATATTAAGCTCCCATGCCTTTAGCAAGATATTTCCTCTGGCTTTCTCTGGGATGGAAATCTTGGGACTACTGACCATTTCTTTTTTCGTTTTGGCTATAATAGCCTCTTGGAAAACAAACCGAGCCGCTCTAGCTTCTCTTTCTCTCAAAGAAATGTCTTCCAGTACCTGGTCAATGGTCTGGCAATGGTTTTGGATGGCCTCCACTTTAGCAAGTAAATCATGATGAGCTACTGACACTCTTTTTTGGATTTCAATGGCTTGGGATTTAAATATCTCGATATCTATAACCTGGCTCTCAGTAGAATTCAACTTTCCATGTAACTGCCTGATCAGTTCTTCTTGTTGGCTTACCTGTGCTCAGTTGGTTTGGGCCAACTGATGTGTTTGCTCGAGATCGGATCTGGTCTACCTTATTTCCTTTTGATTAGCTACTCTATCTTGTTCCAAACCTGTGTTCACCTAATCTCTGGCATTTGCCTTTGGTGTAGCCAGCTTAGCCTCCAAATTAATGATCAAACAGTTCTTTCGCTTTAACTATTCCTTTAGAGAACCGACATAATATTGGTTGGCTGTAGCAAAATCCCCCAATGTCCCTGCTATCTAAGTGGTGAATTCCTCCTTTTTCATGGCCTTCCCATCGGCTAGGATTGTAAATTTTTTGGCTACTGTGCTCGTTTCTCGGTAAAGCTCTTGCTTCACGACAACTTTTCTCTTCTTATCAAAGAAAAATTCATTTGGAGGCAACTCTTCTATAGTAATGGGCGTCAGTTCCTCACCAAAAATCCACCCCGCATCATGGGTCCCCTTTGTGAACTGTAGGGGAGTGATAGAAGTGATGGGACTACCGATTTCCTTGGATGGTTTCTATGGGATAACAATCGTGTCTGGCTTTCTCGATGCGGGCGATGGCGTGACACTTACCCCTTGTGGGAGTACTTTTCCTTGGCTCTGGGCTGACTTTCCTGGTGCAACTACTTCTGGGCTTCCTTCCTCTGGGTTGGGGATCTTGGCTTCCTGTTCCAGGTTCCCAGTTTCTTCAGACTTTTCCTGATTTTCCTCCTGGTCAAGACTCGAATCCTTTAGGTCCTTGGCTTCCGTCTGCTATATATCTATGGTCTGTGGGTTCTTACCCTGTAAAACTAGGGGAAGATAGCTCCATCGGTGTTCCTAAAACTTGAAAAGATTGGCCTTATCTCTAGGCGACAGGGCTTGAATTCGTCTTAGGATCTTGACATAAGATCTCGCACCTCAGAAGATGTCGTCATGAGGTGAGTGTTCATGTTCGTATCTTTTCAGGCCATAACTCACCATGTGATTATTCATGACCTTATGTGGGTCATGTTTCTTGAACTCGATGCTGACCAATTTAAATTCCTCCAAAGTCGTAGCCTCGGCTTTGGCGTGTCTGAAATCTAATAAAGAATATGTATAAAAATGAATGGGGAAGGGCAACCATACCTTCTTCAAAAAGCCTTTAAGTTCTTTTCTTATGCCACAGAGCACGGTTTTCCTAGCGATTTTGCGGCATACCATCTTATCCAACACAAATAGTGGTAGATCATATGGGGGAGCAGAGGCGTCGAAAACCCTGA
Source organism: Picea mariana (assembly GCA_032191745.1). Taxonomy (NCBI): domain Eukaryota; kingdom Viridiplantae; phylum Streptophyta; class Pinopsida; order Pinales; family Pinaceae; genus Picea; species Picea mariana. Next base: position 10,133 of record JASDQU010323755.1, read on the forward strand.
TGTATGAAAATTTCACTTCTACATACCAGTCAGCCACATTACTCAAGTTGGCGGCGATGCTATCTGAAATCCTGGGAGGTGGGTTACCGAAGATGGAGACGTGCATCGGTACCATTACCCAATTGAAAATCTCATATATGAATTCTTTGGCTTTGTCCTCCCAAAGTTTTGAATGATAGACATGAATAGGCTCAACATTAGATGGATTCTAGCTCCATCTCATTAGAGGGAAAGGCATCATGAAACAAATATCGTCCATGATGTAGGCGGACATGAAAAATGAAGATGCTTTCCCACTCGCCTTCTGCACTCGATACTCTGTAATTTGACTGGTTAGACTGTCCGAGAACAGTTTGGCCCAGTCGAAAGAAAAACCTTCAACGACTATATGAATCAGAGGCACCCACGGGAGGAAAAAGTGTGCGGTTTCTTCCTTCCCATACAACCTACAGGACATCATTGCTATATACCTGAATGGTAGCTCTAAAGAGGAGATTGAATAAATACCATTAGAATATACCCTGAATTTTGCAGGGTGCGAAACCCAATCCTTGATCAGCTCGGGCAAGGTTCTACCATATTGCTCGCATTCCTTCTCCTTGAAACCTTCTAGAAAGTCAGCATTGTATGCGAAGTTTGGTGTGGGTGACAGCTGATATATTACCTACAAATGTTCTAGTCTAAAAGTCCCAATCGTCACCTTTTTCTCACTGATGACAGTTCTGGTCGAGATATCCACATGGTCTAGCACCCATCTGATCATATCATAATAGGGGAGGAGCCGTGGTCTTGCCGCTATTTTGTGCATTTTTGCCTGAATGACGATTTTTTATCTAGTGGCCAAATCATCCTTCTCATTATCACTGGAATCATTTGAACAAGTCACTGATTCAGACTGAAGAATGTCAGAGATGTATGTCCAGGTTTTGACAATATTAATACTTTGGGGTGAAGTATCGAAAACAACATCGAAGCCCTGACCTGAAATTTCGACAGCCGCCTTGAACGCCTTTCATAGAGCCATGAAAGAGAATTTTTCACACAGATCACCTGTAATAAGAATGGTAAATATAGACAGAATTTATCCTGATGAAAAAGATTTGTGCGTAAAATAGAAATAAAATTGAAATAATGAAACAAACCCCTTAGCTTAGTCATTTAAAACACCAGTGTCCTTGCGAACAAAATGATCAAATCGCTTGAAGAAAGATTTAGCAGTAAAAGTGAGATCCTACTATCTATCACCTCGCCATAGTCCAAATAAATGCAATAATTTTTTGACGAGTCATAGCATGAATAAGCGCAAAAACATTTAAAATTACTCCGTAGACGATGCGTATTAAAGTTTTCATTGATGCATCGATTAATCCTGGTTAGCTCCTTTAATTAAGTTTGATTTAATCTTTAATCCCCCTTTTTTGGCGTTCGCCATATCGGGAGAATTCACTCCTACCCTTTGAGCCCCCAAAACCCAAAATCACGATGATGTGATTTAGTTTAAAAGGCGTGATCTGACTTAAGCTCTTAATTAACCCATGCTTAATTAATAAAAATCACGACTTCGCGACTCAGGGCTACGAAGGTATAGTTTTTTGGGAGAGCGATCGTCGAGTCGCGAAACCCCAATAGTGCTTAACTAGGGTTTAAAGTGACTTACCCCTGACACTAACCTGGGTAAAATTTTAAAATTGTTTCACGACTTCGCATATCGGAGTTTAGAAACCTTGCAACTTGTAACTCTTGAAGCGTGATATCGCGAGGTAATAAAAGTAATAAACTTTCTTAACGGTTAAGCGATGGTGACTATAATGGCCATCACTACTTCGCATGTCGGGGTAAACTTTTGGTTGCAAGGATTATATTTCAACCACTTGTAAAAGGCAGATCCAACATATATCATAGTGATTATGTGGTCTTTGCAAAGAACCACATGTTTCGGGTGAGCATGGTGAAAATCACATGCTAGCTAAAGTTGGTCAAAGGAATGGTGGGTTAGTTTTTTTCGATGGAAATGGGAACTTGTAAAATGGGTTTTTGGAGTAATTATGGAAATAAGATATGTGAGAAAGGTTGTGGTCATTTTCCATGGAGATATCCAACATAGTATATCACATTCCAAACAAGGGAAAAAATATTCTCTCTTAATGGATGATATTGTACCCCTTCTCTCTTTCTCTTCCCCAT
>JASDQU010323759.1:0-12979 GCA_032191745.1 Picea mariana
TGGAAGAGTGTACATACTTCTGGGGTGTAAATACTTCATGGGGTATAGACACGGCTGAAAGCAAAGGGCCTCTGCATCAGGAAGATAATCAGGCTCCACAACCAACACCAGAATTATTCCCAAAGCTTCTGTTGGTCCACCACATATATGAGCAACATGTCTTCCAAGACTTGGTTTGTTCATTTGGTTTTCTCGTCTATCTCAGGGTGATACAGAGTACTAAAGTTAAGTTTCATTCCCAAGGCCTCTTGGAAAATACTCTAAAATCGTCGAGTAAACATAGATCCTCGATCAGATATAATTCACTTAGGGATGCCATGCAGCCTCACAATCTCACTGATGAAAAATCTAGTTATGTTAGGTGTCTGATACAACATACACATAGGAACAAAATGAGCACTCTTCATCAGAGTTTCGACTACCACACAAATCGAATCATGTATGCTTTCCATCAGTGGAAATCCAACAATAAAATCCATCGAAATGACCTCCCATTTCGATTCTGGAATAGCATGTGGTTGTAGTACTTCTGTTGGATGTGAATGTTCAACCTTCACCTGCTAACATTCTAGACATCTTGCCACATATTCGAATGTTTCTGGCTTTATTCCTTTCCATAAGAATAAGGGTTTAAGGTCTTCCCTCATCTTGGTGACTCTCAGGTGAGTCATGTACACTTCTATATGGGCCTCATTTAGGATCAAACTCCTCAACTCGTCATTCGGTGGTACGTAAATTTGATTTTTAAATATCACAAATCCATCATTGTCAAATGTAAATCCTTAAAATCTTGGTACCATCGTTGTGTTTTGTCTGATAAAATACTTGACCTTTTTCTACCAGTCATCATCACATTGTAAATTTAGAATCCTTTCACATAGATTTGTCTGAAGAGGCAACACCAAAAAGATGCGTGGTCTCCGACTCAATGCATCTTCCACTCGGTTCACTATTCCTTTTATGTACGTAATCTCTAAATCATACTCTCTAAGTGATTCCAACCAACGTCGTTGTCACACATTCAGGTCTCTTTGCGTAAAGATGTGGTGTAGTCCACATTGGTTCATTTTTAGTTCAATTTTATGTTCAATAAGGTAGTGTCTCCAAACTCTCAAGTCATAAACAATGGATAATAACTCTAAATCGTGTGTCACATAGTTCTACTCATGCCTTCTCAATTTCCTCGAGATGTAATATATCAATCGACCATCTTGCATCAATACTTCGCCTAAGCCTTCCTTGGATGTGTCAGTGCATACCAAGAAGTTCGCACCCATGTCAGGGACCTTTAGTATCGGTGTTGTTGTCAACAACTCCTTGTCCCTCCAAAATGGCTCTGTGCATTTCTCGGTCCAAACAAACTTCTTGTTCTTCTTCTGTAATTCCATAATTGGATTTGCTATCTTTGAGAATCCCTTGAAAAACCGTCAATGGTATCCTACTAAACCTATGAAGCTACGCACTTCCAGGACATTCGTCGATGCATGCCATTACATAATAGCCTCGACCTTTGTTGTATCCACGACGATACCTTCATGGGATATGACATAACCTAAGTAGTGAATCTTCGATTAATAAAACAAGCATTTGGACAATTTCCAATACAGTTTGTGCTCTCGCAGACACTGTAGTACCAACACAAGTGCTCGTCATGATCCTCCATCGTCCGAGAGTAAATCAAAATATCGTCAATGAATACTTGGATGAACTTGTCCATGTACTCTCGAAACACCCCTTTCATCAAACTCATAAATACACCTGTGGTGTTTGTCAATCCAAATGGTAAAATAGTAAAACCGTAATTTCCAAACATCGTCTTAAAGGAGGTCTTAGCGACATCATCCTCCTTGATCTATAACTGGTGATACCCTAATCTCAAGTCGATATTTGAAAACACCATCACACCCTTCATATGATCAAATAGATCATCAATCCTTTGCAACTGATATTGATTTTTAATCATTGCCTTGTTCAATTGATTGTAGTCGATGCAGAGTCTCCAGGACCCATCCTTCCTTCTTATGAAAATAACAGGAGCACCCCACGGTCACACACTAGGACATATCAGTCCCAGGTCCAAAAATTCCTTCAATTTCATTCTCAACTTCTGTAACTCTAGGGTTGACATTTGATAAGGCGTTCTTTCTATCGGTTCAGTCCCCGGTTTAGGTCTATGGTAAAATCCATTTCCCTCTTCGGTGACATATCACGTAACTCCTCCAGTAAGACATCCGTAAACTCTATCACCAATGGAAGGTGTTCTAGACCTTCTACTACTCTCTTTTCATTTAACAATAGGATAACATAGAGATTATACCCCTTGCACATGCTCTTCCGTAACTGCAAGGAAGAGATGAACCTCAGGGAAACTCCCTGGTTCTGACCTACAATCACACATCTTTGTCCCCCGTCATTGACCAAGATCAACTGTTTCATCTTATAGTTGAGTATCACCTCATGTGATTCCAACCAGTCCATACCGATCATGAAATCGTAAGATCCTAATATCATGACATACAGGTCGGCCCTGGTGACAAACTCTCCCAGGTTAAGGGTACAACCTGTAACCTTTCCTTCAGCCTTCTCTTTGTCTCCTAAAGCCATCTCTAGAAAGCTAAACTCATCCTATTTGACTTCGTTTACCTTAATCCTCTTTAGCGTCGCACCTGAAATGAAACTCTTGGTAGCACCAGGATCTATCAAAATACTAAGGGTCTGGTTAGCGATGATACTTGACGTCTCAAGCACAGTGGAATAGTGCTCTTACTGATAGTTATTTACCACTGCATGAATCTGATGGGCCTTTCCCAAATATCCCACAGTAGTGGGTCTGGATGATCTAAATTCTCTAGTCCTCTCCACTGGGAAGTCGTGCTAGTAGTGTGGCTCCCCATAGGTCTAATACCCCTTCCTCGATCCAGTACTCCTGGTACCTGAAGTAGAAGACGATGACCCACCGGCCTGGAATCCTAGTCTGTTCTAATGAATAGGCCTAAACTGCTTTGATTGCGTTCGACATTGTTGTTGATGTTCTGTTCCTTAGTAAGGAGTCTGTTGTTGAGGAACTAGTCATCGAGGTGTAGTGAAAGTGGATCCTCTCTGGAAGCCATGATATCCTGGTGTATGTATGGTTGGTGTTTGATGTTGCTATGCACCAGATGACACCTGACCTATCGGTATCGCTGGATTCCTTCCCTGGCCCCTACTGATAAGATCCTCCTCTCCTATGAGGGAATTCTAGATGACATCATGCAAGGTTTGAAGCATCATAATCCTAACCTTTGCATGTATTCTCACATTAAGGCCAAACAAGAACCTGTTGACATAAATTTTCTCGGTATTAAGGTGCAGAGCATACCGAAGAAAATCCATAAAACATGCCTCATAATCGGGCACCGTACGTCCACCCTGTCAGAAGGTGTTGAACTCATTGATATGGCACTCAATGAATTCTTCTAATAGGTATCTCTCTCGAAATCATTCCTCAAATAGTTCCCATGACACGCCTTCGACGACCATGTTCAGTTGCGGCAGGAGAATCTTCCACCATAGAAGAGCGCTCCTCTTTAGTTGAAAGAACATCATGCAGATATTCATGTTGGAGGTATAGTCGTGAAGTTCAAATCACATCACCATATTCTATGACCACACCTTCGCAGCTGCTCCGTTCGGGGCACGAAAGAAATTGGGAAATTTGACCTTCTCGATTTCATGGTGAATGCTACCAGTACTGATCAGAGCAGGAGGTGGACACTCAGGGGTTTTCGATGCCCTGGCCTCATCTCTATCCAAACAGCTGATCAGTGCCTCAGACATCTGCTGAAGGGACCTCATCAACCCAACCACATTACCCATCGCTATCTTCTCCTTCCCAACAACTTGTTCGTCCCCCTGGGGGTTATACCCCTCAGGCATGGATGCTACTGGAAGCATCGCGCCTCCTCCCCTAGCACCCCATCATCTACCTCTATGGCATCGTCTAACCATGATTACCTGCACGAATACAAATCAAATTAATTAGAAACCTTATAATAAAAAATAAAATCAATGAAAGTCGTAGTGATCCCTAGTAGCGGGTCAAAACCGGCTCTGATACCATATGTAACGACCCCACCTCATTACAACTACAAGAGAAGAAACTCTTATTTTTTGGCAGGTAGGAAATGACAACAATAGTTAAACCATAGAACCGAACGACGGACACCATCGACACAGATCCGACAATAGATAATAACAACTCAACACCCCAATACATCAAGCAACTCGGAAAATCATGCAAAAATACAAGACATATAGTAACAACTACCCATCTGACACGACCATGACAATGCTTACAAGATAAGGGACAACATCCACAATCCTGAAAAAACAATCTCGACAGCCAGTTGCTAGAACCTCTATGGCATGTAAAACCAAACGCATGAAGTCTTTACAACCCAAGCGCCAACCACAAACTTACAACGATCAACAACACCCACAACAGGAAGCACGGACTCCACAAAATTTATCATTCGCCTCTATCCAATGGGGCGCGTCATGATCCCATCATTAGGGATCATGTCGTTCCTCGAAGATAGTTACAATAATAACCCTGATGCAACATAACCTATCTGGACCAAGGTCTCAAGGTAAATCCGATGCACTAAGGGCCGAATAACTGACAAGAAGACTACAGCTATGCCCCCAAGCAACGGGTCGACATGATGCATATGACATCGCTCGAATAAATTACGCAAGCTATTAAATGACTCGACAACAACCATAAACTATAGTTGTCAAGCATGATGTCTAAGTGTGAGTAGTGAACTAAAATAACCAACAATCCTATTATCTCAAAATTATAACTTGTCTAAAAATGACATCCTATTATTTTGGTAATCAACAAAAAAAACTTGTAAGTCTTTTATTATTAATAAATGTTATTATCTCCTTGTATAACAATCTAACTTTATTTTCCTCATGCTCAAACCACTCAAGGGATGTGTTAGTTAAGGTGATTATGTATTATATCTCACCCATTTATATACTAACTCTCTTGCACACATTAGATATTATAAATCTCTATCTCACATTAGCTTTAATATCTCATAAAATCCTTATGCTACTAAAAATAAATGCAGTGCCAGCCATTAATAAAATCATTATGCTTGATCACTATATCCATTTAACCATCAATGTATCGTCGTTTATTTTCACCATGGTTAACAAAACCGGATTTAGAAAAAGTTCAACTATAGGTCTCTGTCATGTAGGTTATTGTATAGATTCACTGCCTGTTGATTGTTTTCTAGATTTAATGACATCTGAATTAGCTAAGTAAAATACAATATAAGTTGTTGTTTAAATATCTGATAGGAAAAATTAATATATGATATCTTTGTCATTCCATATATGAAATCGTAGGGTGTAATATATAATAAATAAAACTAGTATAAACCTATATATATTGGGAATAAATATCGCAGAGTGTAAGATATTATAAATGAAAACTAAGAAATTGTTGGGAGAATAAGATATTATTGTCTTATTAAAGCTATAGTGTAACTATATAGTGTAATATAAATTGAAAAGTGTAAAAGCAATCCAAAAAGGTATTAGTTTAGCTATCAAGTTCACAGTCAATGCTCAAGATTTTGTTGTTGACAATCAAAGGAATCATTGTCCATTAATCAATGCAGAGTTATAGATACTCCTTATAATGATACAAATGTCGTTCAGAAATAATTATAATAACTTTCAATGTTGTCATGCAATGTCAGACCATCAAGAATAGTGTCCAATCAATCATTATCTATTATTGTCATTGCCATTAATATCATACTGTTATCCCTTGGAAAATGAAATTCTAGACTTGATTGATGTATAAAAGAGAAAACGTTGAGTGTGTTAAGGCATTCCATCACTAAAATCGCTATACCCTAAATTTATACATATAAATCGTTGTCCAAAGAATATCCATGAAATATATATGAATTTGTTGCCACAAAAATGTTGTCAATCAATTCGTTTGGTTTACCATTAAATTTGTTGAGTTTTATTAATGACAAATCATTGATTTTTATCCTCCAATTGTTGGGTTTCATCAATGAAAGTTTGCTGAGTTTTATCATCAAAAGGCATGAGTTTTATCAATGAAAATCATAGTTAATAAAAGGTAAAGAAAACATGATGTGTAAATAAAGAAGAATCACACTCAAAAAAAGTGGATAAGTTCTCAGTGGGAATATCGTGTGACTTCGTAGTCAAGAGACAAGTAAATTTGCCTTCAAAATCTATTAAATTGCAGAGGGAAAATCGCAGGCTAGATGTGTTAAAACATAAGGTAAATTTTCCTTCAAAATAAATTAAATTACAGAGGGAAAATTGCAGGCCATATGTGTTAAAATGCAAGGTAAATTCGCCTTTAAAATATATTAAATTGCAACGGGAAAATTGCAGGCCAGATGCGTAAGAACACAAGGTAAATTTGCCTTCAAAATACAGTAAATTGTAGAGGGAAAATCAAAGGATAGGTGTCTAAAAACCTACGGTAAATTCGCCTTCAAAATATATTAAATTGCAGAGGGAAAATCACAGTTGAATGTATTGAAACGCAGAGGATATTTTCCATCAAAATATAATAAAACACATAGGTGTTATAAAATGAAGAGCCCAATGCAAAGAAGAGATCAAACATAGAGTTAAGAAAAGGGGTGAGCATCTGGGCAAAACTATCCTTCGCTCATCATCCATGCATAAAAAAATAGGACATTAGAATCTATAGGTCGCTATGCACTAAAGTAACAATTGTGAATTTGGCTCTTGGCTGACTTCTCAGCCATGGAATGATGACCTAGGAATAAGGGTGGAAGATAAAGTGAAATATAATAACAATAATCAGTAAAAAAAATTGAATAGTCATAGCAATTATGGGATGGGTTTCCAAGGAAATCAATTCAAGACAACTTGCATAAAGCTATGATGACCTAAAGTTTGTGATTAAAAGTGCTGATTAAAAGACATTTCTTTAGATAATAGAAGTATAGTAATGAAAACACAAGAAAAATAATAATCTGCCATTCAAATAAATGCCCATAGAGCAAGGTGACAACCCCGAGTCGTTGTCCCGCACACGCTTTATCCAGCTCTCGCTTGTCGATCGATGTGACTTCATCGGTACCTCCCAGCCAACGCTAGGGGTACTCTTCTTCCCCTGAGCCCCCTGAGCCGCAAAGGGTCCATGCACACCAAACCAAAGAACAACTAGAAACTAGCTCGCCTCGCAAGGTCGAGCTACCACTCGTTACGCAAATTGGGTATCCCAATGCCCACAAGATAAGTCAGTCAAGAAAAACATTATGTAGCGTAAAGTTACTCATAAAATCCCAGATCCATGGTCCTTGTCCTCCGTCCTTTTTATAGAGTTTCTAAGCAATTTCTTGCCCAAATTCCCACCTAATTTGTTTTTCATTAATTTAATTCAGAAAAAGCTATGGCATACACATGTCACCCATACCCCTAGTTGCACCAGAAATTAATTTCATTGATTATTTAATTACTCCTATTTCCCTCGCCCAACTAAAAGGATTCCTAAAATTGCTCCTTGGTGTCCCCATATTCTCTTACACATTTTAAATGACTTATGTCCTTACTAAATTCCTAACTGAGTTCATAATTAGAAAGTTCTTAAAGGAAAGATTCCTTACTAAGTTAGTCATTCAAATTTTTCCTTAAGTTTCGTTTTTTCTTTATATTTCCTCTTTTTCTGTTAGTTTCCTATTTCTTCTAAATTTCCCTCTTTTCCCTTTTTAACTAAAACCAAAATTAGCAAGTGTAGAAATACACCTTTTACCCCCTTTTCTTTTTAATTAATAAATTTTAATTAGCATATGTAGAAAAATAATCATTTCCTTTTTAAAATTTCAATCCCCCAACATAATTTGATTTTAATAAATTAATTGAATTTCTTACCCGCTTCTCGTCACATGTTTAATTATGATTATTATTTTTTTACCACAAGTATCACTAAGAACTAGATTTTAATCTGCCTAGGCTGGGTGTCATTTTTATTAGGGAAATTTTTAAAATCTTACTTGACACATCATTCGTTCTAACGCCATCTAGGATTTTTCACCTACTAGTTAAAAATGCAACGTGGCCTTCAAGACGCACTAGGTGCTCCAAGGGTGCCACTTACCTCATTATGTTTTCCTTGTGTGATGTGCCCTTCATGATGCACTACGTACTCCAAGGGTGCCACTCACCTCTTTATGTTTTTATTGTGTGACGTTCACTTTAGGATGCACTACGTGCTCAAAGGGTGCCACTCGCCTCCTTATTGACTTGGTAAACATCAAAACCCCCTGGATTCAATACTCCACGAGCTGATCTTGTGGGAAACTAAGAGCCTCTAATGAATAAGGCCCCTACCTTATTTCACACCCCTTAGAATCATCATGAGAAACTGTAACAGTCTGCCCTCATGACATTGTGGGTCTTCTCGAAATAGGTAATCATTAATCTGCAGTTCGAGCCACGACAGGAGTGCTAGTAGGTTGTGGAAGAGTTGTTTTCCACACCTCTCCGTTAAAGTCTCTAGTTGTTGTGCGTGACCCTTCTACTCCACATGTGATTCTGGTCGACAAGCTATCATCAACCTCCATCATCAACAGATCATGTTAGCAATAATAATCAATCATCATAACATCTAATCAAATGTACATATGTCATGTCAACAACAATAAAAAACAAATAGTCTACTCCCTGACTCTATCCAGATTCCAAGTAGGTTCATCGATGCCTCTGCATCATCGAGGTCCAAAGTCATGCACACTCAAGAGAGCCCATTCGATAGCACATTTCTATGTAAATACCAAAATAACATATAATCGCATCCATAATGCCTCATAATCATAATCAAACGACCAATAGTATAATAATATGGATCACTTGCAAGAAAGTGTCCTCAAAGAATAAGTTCGCTCAGTGTGTGAAAGAGCGGGATGTTACACTAGCTAAGAGGGAATGTTGATATTATGGTAGTTGCAGGAGGTATTAACCTCTGTATGTAAGCTTTGACTAGAATATAATCTTATGGAATCAAGAGAAACCCTAAATAGATGTGTGAAAACCATAGAAGACAAGTCAACTTAGCAAAATATATAATATTAATGTATTATCCTCCAAAGAGACCAGTCAACTTCACAGAAAAAAAAATAGAAAATAAGATTGCCAAAAAGTCAGGTCGGCCTAGCCAAAAAAGTCAATCGACAAATTAGTATAAATAGAGAATGTCTTGGCTTATTTGTTCACTCACTCTCACCTACAAAACCAAAAAATATTGTGCAAGTTTGGAGAAGGAGAAATAACATATGCAGTTGGGAATTTTTCTCTTATTCAGTCTTTCTAGTATCTTTTTCTTGTGCACTACCTTTGGAGAAGGTTTTCTCTCTCCTACTAGTCCACCCTCTGCTCCTACTGTTGTTTTTTCTCTCTCCTCACGCACCCCTACAATTCCACCCTATGCTCATAATGTTTTTATTCCTCTCTCCACTCACATCCCCGCATGATTAACATATGAAATACATAACCCTCACTCATAAATAAAAAAAAAAATTCTAATGAATGGTAAATTTATCTATAAATAAGGAAAAATAACTTCCTTCAAAAAATAAGTTAATTTCATTATTGGTGCACCCAAAACATAGTCACACACCGTAGGCAATGCGTATATATTGTGAGAATCATTCACAGTGCATCAATGTAAATTAACACACCAAACAAAATATATTATACTATGTTATGTAGTGTGTTGGAAAACAGTACTGCACCGGGGTGCTACACTAAAACAGATACAAACTGGCACATTACATTTATCCTATGAACGACTTAAAATAAAATATTAACTCATGTAAATAAGTTTTTAGAAATTAGAATAACAACGGTGCATATACGTTCACTACACACACTGGAGGGTGTAATGAACGTCGACGCACCACCACATAAACTTTTCCAAATTTTCGACTACAGAACTTTTTACAGTGCATTCAAATCGATATTATCACACCAAGTAGGGTGCCACCAAAACATTTATGGAGTGCATCACAACACAATGTTACATTTTTCAATGATGTGTTTGGTAAACATGAACACCTTGGTGTACACGTTTACCAATGAACTACCCAAAAATATATCTGATAAGGGCAGTACACCATGTACTTTAATGACCTTGTGCATTATTCGTACTTTAACCAAATTCCCTACAAGTTATATACTTTTCTTCAATGCATCATTAAACAGACACGTCAGTGAATTTACTTTTACCAATGCACCACTGAGAAAGGTAACAAGGTACGCAACCTGCCCTGTAAATTTATAGGTCACACTATAGCTCATGCAAGACGAGCGCTTCGAACGCACTGCGCAATTTTTTTTTTTTTACTCTTAAAATTTCACTCAATTTAAATTTTAATCCAATGAAAAATCAAGTTATGAAGAAGCAAGGACATTACCTAGACATTTTTTCGTCGAGGAGGCATGGCTGCAACATACTAAAAAAAAACAAGTTTTCCCACCGTTTGGAAAAAAATTAAATTCACACACTGAGTAACAAATGAAAGGAAGATAAGAAGTGAAATCACCGATAGTAGGGCGCTTGATATAGGAAAAGGTGGCACTGGTGATTTTTAGCTCTACAACACTAAAAATGGTAAAAAATATTTTTACCGTCAATTTTTTTTCTTTTTAAAACCTTGTTCTTGTGTTCCCAATGACCAACTGCACCAGGGTGGACATGTTTATTGACTGCACCAGTTATATTAAAAGAAAAAAAACCTAGCACCGTGCACGTGTGCACACTGATGTGTTTACTAGTACATAACATAGTGCCATACATTTTTTGAGAAAATATAATGGTGTGAAATTTTTTGTTTAAGTATGACACGATATGGTATAATAATAGATGCACCACTGCGATCAGTTTTACATAGAGAACCATGTAAATTTGGAAATTAACCCTAACATAGTGCTCCATATTGGAGCATTGGTGCGCATGATACAATGGAGTGCATCAGAATATATATTTTTTATACTATCCTACATTGGTGCATAAATTTTTTTATTTAACCATATAACGTTGCACTCTATGAATAGTGCACCGCTTCCAGTATTAGGTTGTGCAACGGATATTTTTTAAAGAACGTTATTATGGTGCGTTATTATTTTCGTAGCACACCGGATAATATTTTTTTATTTGAAATAACCCCACTGCGGTGCGCTAGCTTTGAGGGCACTAATGCACCAGTTGTATAAAACACATCGATGTTTTATTTACTTATAAAAGAAATAGCATAAAACATTCGCTAAAACCTATGCCCACTTGTCTTCGCTAGTATCATCCGCTATAAATGAATTTTTGGGCTATTAGTTTAGGGGCATCCACAAAAACTTCCACTAGAGGGTCTTTTCCTTGTGGTGGACTATTGGAGTGTCACAAGAATGTCTCAATAGACTAAAGACCACAAAAATGAAGGTAGCAATGGTCAAAATAGATCTATTCAAAGCTTATGATAGAGTAAACTATCTCTTTATCTGAATCCTCACTCACCTAGGATTTGAAGTTCCATTTATCAATTGGCTCATGGGATGTGTCTCTTGCGCATATTTTTCTTTCCTTATCAATGGCTTGGCATTGCCCTTCTTTCATGCCAAAAGAGGCCTTCATCAAGGTTTCTCTCTTTCCCCCATTCTCTTTTTTCTGGTGGAAAAAGGCCTCAGCTGGGCACTAGTGGATGCAAAAGGCTGAGGGTTGTTCCTTGGCATTCCCACCTCTCAAACAATGCTCATAACTCACTTGCTATTTTTGGATGATATTCTACTTTTTTTTTATGGTAAGAGGGACGATGATGAGACACTCTCAAGTATGTTGGATCTTTTTAGTAGAGCCACAGGCATGCATATCAATGTCAAGAAATCCACTCTTTTAGTATGAAATATGTCAACAGAGGAAATCCAGTTGTACAAATCTCTCATTCACCTTGAATTCAAGTATTTAGATTTGGGGCTAAAATACTTGGGCTTCCAATTAAAGCCAAACAATTATTTGAAATTAGACTTGTCATGGCTTGTTTCCAAGTTGGAAAAGATATTAAAGGTTTGGAGTCATAGGAAGCTTTCTCTAGCTGGTAGATTGGAAATGGTTAAATTGGTTTTGGTATGTGATCCCAAAAGATTTGGGAGGATAGGGGCTGAAGAATATTTTCCTATTTTCAAAGGCCCTCGAAGAAAAAACTAGTTGGAGGATACTCACCACTAATAGCCTATGGAATAGAGTGGTCAACCAAAAAAATATCTTCCCAGATTCAATTTTTGACTGGATTCAAGACCCTATCAAAAAATCTGCAAATTGCTCAATTATATGGAAGGCTACCCTACAAGCCTTTGACGTAGTAGGAGATGTGTTGGCCTAGCACATCGGCGATGCAACCAAGGTTCGATTAGGAGCATATCCTTGGCCACGTAGAAAGATTTGCCATAGATTATCACTGGAATTGGTCTAGGCCCTTCAAGATCAAGGTTTTTTTTAGCTCAACTAAATGGTTGATCCTGCAGAGTCCTCAATCTGGAGTTAGGATTTTCTCAATGCTAATCGATTGGAGGTTGATGGGTACCTTGTGGTCTAATTGTCAAATTATATGCAAGCCCTTAAGGAAGCACATATTCGAATTGTGGATCGTGAAGATGAATTTATCTTCCAGCCATCCCCTTTTTGGTTTTAGTCTCCAAAACTAGGATACATTTTCCTAAACATAGAACGTCATCTTAGGGAACCCCTATGGTGGTGGAAAAGTATGCAGACGGTTCACTTCCCACATAAAGAAAATTTTTTCTTGGGGTGTCTAATGAAGAACAAAGTACTGGAAGAGCCTCGTTGGTGTCCTTTATGTAAAGTAAGGGAAGAGACAACCCAACATATTTTAAAATTAATTTTATAAAACAATAA
>JASDQU010323763.1:0-12978 GCA_032191745.1 Picea mariana
TCCTCCAGCCTCCTCCTCCTCCCCTATATCCAATGCAATTCATGCATTTTTTGATGTGGACTCTGGAGGATGACCCCTCAAGAGGATCACCATCATCAAAAGTGATCGGCTCTAGCACTAGTTCATTAAGATCCAAGTTGGCTAATGCCAACTCAACATTGTTGTTCAAACCCTTATCATCAGAAAACATTTCCCACATCTTTGTCTTTCCCTTCAACCAGTCTTCTCTCTGCTTGTATATAAGACGGAGGTTGGTGTGCACATACACTACTAAGTCACCCGACACGACGACAAAGAGAAGAGTTCAATAGAAGAGTTTATACTTGAGTGAAGGGTACATTTTTACTAGGGTCATGACAAAAGAGTTCAACAATCAATGCCACCAACATCGAGGTACATAAAGGGCTTGGTTCTCTTGATTAAATGTCAGTTCCATACCCTCATACATGATAGAATCCAGTGGAAACATTGCAATCTTGCCAATCTTGAAATCCTGAAAACTGTTAAGTCTGCTGAATTTTGAATGGGACCTAAAATTCTACTTTCTCCATATGAAGTCCAATGAGGTTGGAACCACTCTCAAACATCTTGAAACAATTAATGGTAATGTTAAAAATTTAAGTAAAAGGATGATCATCCTTTTACTTTAAGAATTTAACATTACCATTAATTACTAGGGTGGGTGAAATGGAAGGGGTGGGGACCTCTTTAAATAGCATTAATAAGGCAAAATAACCCTCAGTTGCACACCAAAACACCTTACAACTCCAACATGCATGAGAAAACACGAGCCAAGTACTTGTTTGTTACTTAGGTTTTAGGTTTTAGGGGGTTTTAGGTTTTAGGGACCAAACCGGCCCAGTTTGATCATAAACCAGCCAGTTTGGTCATAAACCGGCTGACCGGTTCGGTTTATTGGCCGGTTTGAATCGGTCGACCATCAAACTGGTCAAACCGGCCGGTTCCGGTTCTGGTTAGACCGGTTTTTAAAACATTGATATATATATATATATATATATATAATGGAAGGAATTAGGAAAAAGAACGAGGAGACACATGAAGAAATTAACCGTAAAAGTGAAATCAACAACATTAAATATCGTCTCGATAAAGTTGAAAAGAGTCGGGAGGAATTCGACGAAGTATAAAAACTACTATTGGAAAAAATCAATACATTATTACAAAAAGAAGATTGAATTGACACGTTAATAAATACATTGGAGGAGCGATGGAATAGTTATTTAAGAATGAGGGGTAATGACAAGGACGGGAGTACAAGGATGCTTAATGAACAAATAGCGAGAATTGATCAATTAACCGAATGAATGGACGCATTATGCACAGAGCCCTTAACCTATCACAGACCACCACAAAGTCCGAGACGGATCAAGGACACCAGGAAATACCAGAGATGATTTTTTCAAGAAATATGCACAAATTTCAAGATAGAGATTACCATAAGTTTAAAAAGGAGTTATCGAAATATAACAGCAAGGACCATAGAGGAGCTGTTGTCTGGATCAACAAAATGGACGGTATTTTTGAATCAAACCCCTTGCTAGGCGAACGGGAAAAGATAATGACAGCCTCCAACAATTTAGAAGGAGAAGCTTATGATTGGTACCTATGGTGGTCCAAAAAATGTGACACTCCTACACAGTTGCAAAACTAAAAATGTAGCAAAACTTCACAACTGCCCTGCTAAAAAGGTTCCACGACGAAGAGGATGATGACCTATATAACAAGTTCGTGCATCTTAAACAAAAGGGAAGTGTAAACGACTATACACACGAATGGGAGGTGCTGGCAACAAGGCAAAGTGGGTTCATTGATGAACAACTGTTAAAGATCTATATTTGTGGGTTAAAGGACTACATCCGTAGTGAAATTAAACTATGGAATCCTAAAGCTATTGAAGATGCTATACACGTAGCAAGGCTAGTTGAAAAAAAAGACAAGTTCAATAAGCCATCATTCGCAGGTCCAGAAGCATCAAACAAATATTCAAATGAAAAACCAAATAAGTGCTCTACAAACAAGTCTAACCCAACTAAGAAATGGGTGAACAAATGTAGATATTGTGGGGACAATTGGTTTCTAGGACACAAATGCGATAATAAAAAATTATATACTTGCAAAACATAGAAGTAATCAGACTCATCCAGTAGTGAATTAGAGAGAGAGAACAAGAAGACAAATAATTGTCGCAAGTGTGGAGAAAATTGGACACTAGGGCACATATGTGAGGACAAGTCATTATGCTACTTTAGAATAGTGGATGGGAAGCAAGTAGAAGTCTAAAAAACAGAGGATGAAATCACTATAACATACAACGGAGATTTTGACCATGATGAAATACCGCAAAAAAGCATCACTAGTTTCAATCTCATGTGTCCAAAAAAATCGAAATGAAGAAAACAAACTACAAGGAGAGATAATTACTCCAAAGTATATTCCACCACATCTCGGAAAGGATAAGAGCCAACCTCCAAGAAGAGACGAAAGCAAACCTATAGTTCCGCTGGAAACTATGAAAGGAAAACCACAACCTAAGACCCTAAAACTTAAGGGAGTCATAAAAGATAGAAATTTAACAATACTCGTAGATTTTGGCAGTACTAATAACTATATAGACATTGATGTAAAAAAAACTGAACTGTTTCATCTACCCCACCAAGGACCTCACCGTTAAGGTTGCCAATTGACAAAGGGTCAAAGAAGTTGGAAAATGTCATAAAATCTCAGTTCAAATACAAGAACTAGAACTACAAACAAGATTCTACGCTCTACCACTCAAAGGAATGGATATGGTACTAGGTGTGTAATGGTTGATACAGTTGGGGAGTTATGCCACAAACCTTGAAGAACAATTCATGGAATTTAATTGGCAAGGTCCACACTATAAACTATATGGTGTCGAAGGGTCCACTCTTAAGAATAATCAATTACCACCAACAGAAAAAACTTCATTTCACTACAGAAACATGCTCTACTAGAGAGAATCCTATTTTACTATGCTTTGAGGACAAAGCATTCCTTAAGAGGGTGGCAATGTAACAAACATAATAATAATAATGATAATGATATTAATTTATTTAGATAAATAACCAAGAGGCACGTACCTCTTCATTCGTGACCAATCAATATTATAAGTAAACCGTCACAAGGGTGAATGTAATATCATCTTCTATCAATCATTTATCAATAATTGTACAATTTAGTATAACTCTATCTTCATTAAATAATAACAGTCATACTTTTACACAAAAGACCCATATTCTTTTTAATGAGTAGATGAGAAATTTCTTTCGGGGCATAAATACAAATTCAGTGAAATTAATTCTCCACGCTGGTGAAGTGCTAAATTAATTACCCAAGCCGATGTGTCTGAAGAAGAAATATTAATTATAGGGCCCATAGAACCATACAAACATACATATTGCCAATCCTACAAGAAAGACAAGATGCCAAGTAATAGGGAATTAAGCAGTGAAGTAAAACAAATGAAGGATGAATTTACCAATGAGCTCGAATACATAAAAAATAATTTGTTGTAACATGATCTATGCACACACAAATGGAGATGCTGAAAATAGAGTGAGAGAGAGAAATATGAGATAGCTGCAACTGTACATATTCTGTACACTCTTCATTAGATGTTGAAAAGAGTACAAAATAGGAAAATCCAAAAAAATAGGACGAATTTCCCCTTGGTTGAAACTCACTCATTACTTGGCCAAATTTAGCATTTAAACATGCGTTTAATTCCTAATTTATTCCCCCATGCCCCCATGCATCAACTCTCCTATTCTTCACATGAGTTAACTCTCTTCCCATTCCCTCATGCACATTAATTCCTAAATTTCTCACTCACACTTATTCCCCCATGCACATTAACTCCTATTTTATCCACACTCCTCTCCTATATATTGGATGGTTTTCATTCGTTATTGGTCGGTTCATTGCAGCAGCAGCATAGTGTCTTTCTCATTCTCCTCTCTCTTCTTCTCTAGTCTAGTGGCTCTTCTCTGAGCAAAGTAGTCATTGTATTGGTTGTAGGCTTGACTAGTGTGGCACAATCAACTCTCTTGTAAGCTTGATCAATAAAAAAGTGTGTTTGTCTTCAAACCTCTTTTCTTGGCGGTACTATGGTAAATTTGTGATCAGATTTGTCATTTTCTGAACTGTTCATTGTGGTTATTTCAGATCTTTTGAATAGTTTTCTTCTTTATTTCCAATCTATTATCATTGTGCTAACCTTGCAGGTTCCCTCCAAGCGGAAATAATCACTTTTCCTCATCGTTTTGGGCCACTTTTACACGCTATCCAAGACGAACAACTTGCTGATTTTTGTTTTTTAAAGCAAAAATCAGAATTTAGATTAGCAACAAGGCGCTTTAGTGTGCCTAGGGACTCCCCCAAGAGGTTAGTAAGTACTAGCCCAAACGAAGAGGGGTTTGGTCAGTGACAATTTGGGGGCCTTACTCCTTTAATTAGCCTAGTTTTTACCGCTGTCTTAACACATATATCAGCTCAAACTAGAGGGTAAAAATTTGTTTTAACAAGTCCTGGTAGAAGAAGAGATATCCAAGCCTGTAAGTGCAAGTAAAGATTTTAGATTATTGAAAATACTCAACAGTCAAGGGAGAGAAGAAGCTGAATCAAGAGTGGCAAGGGCCATATTTGCTTGTGGCATATCATTTAATGTGGTTTGGTCCCCCTATTGGCAGGATTTGTGAGGGCAATTAACATAGCCACTCAAGGTTTCAAGGGGCCAAACTATAAAAAACTCAAAACAATTTTTCTCAAGAAAGAGAGGCTACCGCTTGAAGATGTTCTAAAATCAATTTGTAGCTCATGGGACAACACAAGAGTTTTCATTATCTCAGATGGATGGATTGATACAAGGCAGAGGTCATTGATCAATGTCATTGCTTTATCACCAAAAAGAGCAATGTTCTTAAAAGCAGAAGATTGTTCAGGTGAGGTAAAAGATATAGTGATTTCATTACTGAAATTTTAATTGCTGCTATTGAACAAGTAGGGCCAACAAATGTGGTGCAAGTTATCACAAATAATGCACATGTTTGCAAAGTTGCAGGCTTGATTGTTGAGAGTAGATACAATCATATCGTTTGGACTCCTTGAATTGCTCATAATCTTAATTTGATTTTAGAAGAGATTGAGGCAAAAACTGCATGGATTAAGGAGGTCACAGGGCAAGTTAGGGAGATCATAAAATTCATCACCAACCACCACCAATCTTTAGCAATGTATCGAGAATACTCCAAATTGGAGTTGCTCAAAGTTGTTGAGACAAGATATGCCTCGAACTTCATCATGCCGCGCCACCTCGTTGAGGTCAAAACTGCATTAATGAGCATGGTGGTGGGTGCCACTTGGGCTGAGTGGAGACATGCAGATTCAGAGAAGGGAAGTATGGTGCAGAGGGTGTTGATTGATGAGGATTGGTCGAGCAATATAGAATTCTTGCTCAAGTTCAGATTGCCTGCATTTGAGCTTCTTTGAGATGCAGACACAAACAAACCTTTCTTAGGAGAGATTTACGATGGCATGGATACCATGGTTGAGAAAACCGTGGAAATTATTACACAGGAGGCTCCCACTCTTCTTTTTGTTGATGATGATTTTGCTAAGCATGTGAGGTCCATCATTTTTACGAGGTGGAATGACTTTAACACTTCATTGCACACTTTGGCACATGCTCTAAATCCTAGATTTTATGATGAAGATTTCATTGCTCAAGGCAATGGGAAGAGGAAGGCCACACATAAGGACAAAGAGGTGGCCAATGGAGTGAAAAAGGCTTGTATGTGAGGTCCATCATTTTTATGAGGTGGAATGGCTTTAACACTCCATTGCACACTTTGGCATATGCTCTAAATCCTAGATTTTATGATGAAGATTTCATTGCTCAAGGTAATGGGAAGAGGAAGGCCCCACATAAGGACAAAGAGGTGGCCAATGGAGTGAAAAAGGCCTTCTAGAGGTTGATTTTAGCTTCTCAACAAATAGATGTGAAGGAGGAATTTGCTTGTTTTGCTACTAGATTAGAGGATTTTGTAGACATATCATCTTTGGAGGAGAGGAGGACCATGAACCCGGTTAAATGGGGGACTTGTCATGGGGCAAATGGTGTATATTTGCAAAGCCTTCCCACTCCTATTCTATCACAAGTGGCAAGCTCTTCATCGACAGAAAGGAATTGGAGCACCTATTGTTTCATTCATTCCGTGAAGCGCAACAAGTTGGGATCCTAGAAGGCTGAAGATCTTGTATATGTGCATTCAAACCCCGGCCTTGTGTCTTGTAGGGTTGAAGAATATGCAAATGGGCCTCATAAAGAGTGGGATGTCGATGCAAAATGCCCAAACTTGGAGCTCTCTCTTGCTTTTCTTGATATTGGTAATGATGCAACTAAAACTGGAAGTGGAATTGCTTCTTCTTCCCATCCATGCTCTAGTTATGCCAAACATGCATCTTGTTCTATTTTTAATGATGAGGATGAGGATTAGTTTGACATGCATAAGGAATCTATGTAATTGCAGTTGTCTTTAGCTCATGTTTGATTTCATTTTCAGCACATACAACCTCATTTATAAATGCTGATTTTGGATGTATAGCCTCATCTATAAAGGCTAATTTTGGATTTTGTTGCTTGCATCATGTAATCAATGATATTGATCATCTATGGGAGTTAATATAGACATGGTTTTCCTTCTAAAATGTCATTTGTGTGTCATTATGTTTTTCTTGCAAGATAGTGTTATATATATATACATGATGTTTCCCCCGACGTTTCCATTTTTGGAGGGTTGCATTTCTTGTCGTCCCCGTTTCAGAAACTTCCAGACATTTCCCTGTTTCGTGCAACTTAGCTTTCTACCATGGTAAAACAACATATATTCATGCCAATTAGAAAGTTACTTTATCCTAAGTGTTATGATCCCCCTTTAATTCACTTAGATGCATACGTCATTTCACATTTGCATAAAAGACACATACGTTAAAGAAAAGTAAATTATTATATCCTTATGTAAAAGGGGGGCTTTCTTCATGTTATAATTTGCATAGCCATCAATTTGTAAAGCCACGGGGGTGCACTTCCTAAAGGACCTTGGTATATGATATGGGGACAACCATGGCATCTATTGAAATTAATGCAGTTGGAAGAGCCATTCTCCGGAGGATGGAAAAGACCCTAGCTATGGACTAGGCCCCCCAGCACACTCCTGGGTTTTCTAGATATGAGACCAAGCAGTGAGAGCCATGGCAAAAGACCCTAGTGAGGGCCCCTAGTATATGACTGGGGTTCTTGGTCTTGGACCAAGCAGCAAGTCCCTAGATGTGTCTAGGGCCCCTGGCTATGTTCCAGGGAATCCTTGCTCGGTGCCTGGATTGATCCTTGGATGTGTTCCTTGGTGGTTGATATAAGTCCCTAGATGTGTTTAAACTTTAGGGCCCCTGGCTGTGTTCCAGGGAATCCTTACTAAGTGCCTGGATTGATCCTTGGATGTGTTCCTTGGTGGTTGATATAAGTCCCTAGATGTGTCTAGGGTCTCTGGATGTGTTCTAGGGAACCCTTGCTTAATGCATGGGTTGATCCTTGGTATTGTACCTTGGTGGATAAGAGTCAAGACTCTAGATGTGTTCTAGGGCGCCCAGATGTGTTCTGTGGCAACCTGGTCTTTGACCAGGTAGATCTTGGTGTAATACTAAGATATATTGATGTGTGATCCTCTTCCTCTCTCCCGGGATGGTCCATGAGACCTAGGAGTGCCTATGAAGATGGACATGACCACATTGTTGATGTACCCTCTTATGTAGTGATGATGAAGTTTATAGGTCATTATGAGACTCATGTGGACATGTTTTGCCATTATGAACCCCTCTTGACTTTGTCCCGACTCCTAACAATTACCCCTTGTTTTGCTTTCCCTCTTGTTTTATGTGATTGAGGTTTTACTTTACGTGTTTAGGGTTTTATTTTATGTGATTGGGGTTTTATATGTAATTAGGGTTTTTGTAATTTATATTAATATTAATTGACATATTAATCAATATTTATATTAATTAAATGTCAATATTTAATTATAAACCTAATTACCCTAACCCCTCTCCCTAACTATAAATAAGACCCTACCCTCTAGCATTTACACATACACTCACTCACTCTCTCCTCTCTCTCCTTGCTGCAACTACCTCAGTGACTACTTCCCTCTTGTTGGTGTGGCCTTCCTTTTGATTATCAGTTTCAGATCTGCGATTTCTGTGTTGGTTGGAAGTTTCTTTTTGGGGTATGTTGATGTATGCTGGATCTGCCTCTTCTGAATTGTGAGGTTCCTTCTAGAGCTGCCGGACTTGCCTTCTAGGGCTGCTGGACCTGTTATCTTGCACAGAGTTGCCTCCCATTAGCTGTCGGGCCTGTTTTGTTGGTGCCAGATCTCTCTTTAGGGCCACAGACTTGTGTGCAGGTGCCACGACCTCTATCTGGGCCTTCTCCTTTGCTGTGTGGGCTACCTTCTGGCTGCCGCGTGGAGTGCTAAGATCCCTGTTGGAGTTTTTAGCTTGCTGTCCAGTTTTCTGAGTTGAGGGTTTTGCTGTTTGATAGTGGAGGGTTTGCTAACCTGTCCAGTTTTCATTCCTGAGCTATATCACTCTTCAATGGAGGATTTTTCTGTTGGGGTATTATTGTTAAGTCTATGGTTTTATTGTTGTTTCTTTGGGGGTCTCTATCTATGGCTGAACTGTCCCATAGTCCACATTGACAAAGGTCAAACCCTAGAGGTTTGATCCAGGAACCTAAACTAAATTCTGAGCATATTTACAGAGGCATACATACACACATGTGACAAGTACATCTATCTGAATCAGGAGGTAAGATAAAAGTTTATTTTTATACTCGGAAATTTTATTTGTTTCCAGATCTGTGTATATTTATTCTTCTTTATGTTGATCTAGTGAACAGAAAAATTTAAAAGAATTTTTTGTTTTCATTTTTCCCTAATTCTAACGTGGTTTCAGAGCTTAGGGTGTGAAAAGAGCTCAAGTGTTGCGGACTTGAGCCTGTGTAGATCCACTTCTCAGGGTTTGTAGATCAACAGTCATTGAAACAAAATCACAAACTGCTTTGTTCTCCTTGACTTTCTGACTTTTTGAACCAAAGAGGGAGTACTTGTATGATGACCCTTTTTTAAGAGCACCTAGTTTCAGTTTTTGATTTTTGCTTTTTGAAGGTGAACTTTTTTGTTAAATTTTTCTTACTGAAAAGCTGATCTAATTTCTGACACCCACCATGACCAAACCACTTATGTATCTCAACATCTGCACAGTAACGCCAAGAGGGCAACCTTAGTGCATACATCAATTTATAGTGCCCATGATCTTTTGTTGCTGCCTGACATTCTGTACCAACCCCGCTTAGGAAAAGGCTAAATGTTACAAGATCCATGAAAGCAACCGCAACAGACATTGCCAACATGGGCCGGTCAAGCTTCAATGGCTTTGCATTTTCAACTTACTGATCAATCTATGTTTCTGGCAATCCCTAGCATTTGAAGTATAACACCGAAGCAGGGCCAGTAGTAGGAAAGCTGAATGTTTATTTAGTTCCTCACATGCACGACGATGTGGGATAGCCCAAGACAATCGATCAATACTATGTTGGCTCTAACAGTTCTATACAGGTAGCAGCAATAGAATACATCCTGGATTCGTTTATCAGTGTTTTGCAAGAAGACCCAAACCGCAAGTTTATTTTTCTAAAGGTGGTGGAGGCAACAAAGCAAAGAGAAAAGGGAAATTGTTAGAAAGCTTGTTGAATCTGGTCAACTTCAATTTAAATGGGGGATGATGCATGCTTGATGAAGTATCTACTTTTTATGTGGACATGTTAGATCAAACAAACCTTGGGCACTGATTTATCAAGAAAGAGTTTGGCAAAGCTCCTCGCATTGGGTGGCAGATTGATCCTTTCGAACATTGTGATGTTCAAGGTTATCTTCTAAGTGCAGAGGTTTGCTAATCTTTACCTTTTTATGACATCGTTCTTCTTATACTTTTCTTCACTCTTGTAAAATGAAAGTTTATATCAGTATGGAGTTTGTTCGGATAAATCTCCTTTCACCTTGTCACAACAATTTCATATAGAAGACAAGGAAGTAAGCACTCAATGTAACCTACTCTGAGTCTAGGGTTAATTGGCGATCAATTCTGAGGTGCCTCTAAGGGTAATCATTGCAATGCAAGGGCTGGGGGAGTTTTTGAAGACTTTTATGATTTTTAAGGGCTGCCATATTCACCTTGCAGATTTTATAACAACCCTATCCACAAATGGATAAAACAAGCATGTAGTGGCACATGTCCTCCTTATGATCATGATTACCACTTACATAACTTTATTTTTCATGTTATGATCGTTGTCCTCCCTCACGTTCATTAAATAAAGGAAGGAGAAGTCTTTTCAGAATTCATATTGAACACATGCTTGTGTTAAGAGAGATAGAGCGAACTTGTCTCTTTCATTATACTTTATCTTCTTTATACGGTAGGGTTCATGATAAGATTCAATAAGAAGAGATGGGCTTTGTGGCATATGGTTACTCCAGTACTATTTGGACTATTTGAAGTGGATAGTGAAAAACTATCTTATTTATTATCTTGTACACTTGTGGCATGCAAATTTTGGGTGCCAAAGTAAACTTGTTTGGATTATTGGTGGAGTGACCAATACTACTTGAGAGAGATTTCTTGTATTTTATTTTATTCTTAATTATAGGAGAATCTGGAGGCTAGTGTTCTTTATTTTTGGTGGATTCTTGGTTTTTTGTTGCAGACTCCTTGAGATCGTGTTCAAGTTTCCTTTTTCAAATCCTTTGGCACTCAAAGAGGGATTTTTATTTATTTTTAAATTGAACGTACATGGGCACTCTTACATTACATTGCGTAGCCACAAATACCCATATGCATTTTATCCCACTTGGGCTCTCCCATGTCAACTTCGATAGAATTTGCTGGTTACATTACAGATTTCTGATGCCTTCAAAAGATCCAATTTGATCAGTTTAAGAATTAGTAACTCTGATCAGGAACCAAACCCTTATAAAAAGGGGTCTTGCATAGACATCAATCTAGTAGGGCAATTACTTGAACTAACAGAGACTGCATACTCAAAATATGCCCCAGATAGCTACAACTGGTAGCAGGCTGCAAAGTACAAGTGTGTCTTCAGCCCAAAACGAGTTCAAGTTTTTATATTAAACTTGGTACCGACACCAAGTACTTGTTGAAGAGATATGACATCAGTCAAAGGATCTTGTAGGTTCAGAGGGAGCCAGTTTGCACATGCAGAGAGGCAGACACATTATGAGACTCAAAGGGAGCAATCCTTGTATGTGAGTTAGGCCATGACATGCAACAGATGGCAGTATTGAGGTTAGATTTGTGACTCGTGACTTCTCTCAGAAAGAAGGGATTGACTATGACGAGATCCTTACTCCTATTGCCAGATTACCTCCAACAGGATCATTATCTCTCTTGCCGTAGTTTTTGATTGGAAACTTCACCAGATAGATGTTAAGACTGATTTTCTTAATAGTGAAGTTGAGCAAGAGGTTATATCGAACAACCTGAGGGGTTCGTAATCCATGGGAAATAATTTCATAGATTGAAACAAGCTCCAAGAGCTTGGTATGGAAGAATTGACAGTGTCTCTACAGAATATTGGGTTCACCAAGAGTATTATATAAGATTGTACAGAATCTTCCTGTTATCTTAGGATGATCTGTTCCTTACAGGAGAGGAAAATTTGATAGCTCAAACTAAGAGGGAGTTTTCAGCAGAATCTGAAATGAAAGACTTGAGTCTTTTGCATTATTTTCTGAGCTTAGAGGTGTGGCAGAAACCAAGTGAGATCCTTCTCTCACAAGTGCAAGTATGCAGTTGATATGCTACGCAGACTTGGCATGTTGGACTGTAAGTCCATGTCCACACCGATGTTTTCTAACTTGAAGAAGTTACAAGACCAAGCTACTGGTTCAGATCCGGAAGACCTCACCATATATCGGTAGATCATTGGGTCCTTGATGTATCTTATACATACCAGACCGGATATTTATCATGCAGTGAATGCCCTCAACTAGTTCATGTGTGAACCGAAGCATATTCATATGGTTGTTGTTAAACATATTCTGAGATATGTTCGGGGGGCTATAGCCTATGGGCTTAGATACACTTCTGGTGGAGGTGTAATGCTTCATGGATATATAGATTTAGATTGGATGGGCATTACAGTGGACCAGAAGAGTACACTTATGGATATTGTTTTCAGTTTGGGTTCAACTATGATCTCCTGGTCCAGTAGGAAACAGGGCTCCATAGCCCAGAGCACTACAAAGGCATAATACATTGCTGCAAGTGCTGCCAGTAGAGAAGCAACATGGCTCAGAAAGCTACTCTCAGATTTGTTCAGTGCTGAGTTGGAACCCACAATAATCCACTGTGATAACCAGAGCTGTGTAAAGCTCTCCGTGTTTCATGTGTTTTCATGACAGAACAAAACACATTGGGATGAGGTATCACTATGTTCGGGACATAGTGCAAAAGAACATTCTCAGTATTCAGTATGTTCCGACGACGGAACAAACCACAGATATTTTGACCAAGCCTCTATCATTGACAAAGTATGTGTACTTTCGAGACAAGCTTAGTGTTGCTGAGAATGCCTCCTTGCTGAGAGGGAGTGTTGAAGCCATTCTCCGGAGGATGGAAAAGACCCTAGCTATGGACTAGGGCCCCCAACACACTCTTGGGGTTTTTTGGTATGAGACCAAGTAGTGAGAGCCATGGCAAAAGACCCTAGTGAGGGCCCCCAGTATATGACTGGGGTTCTTGGTCTTGGACCAAGCAGTAAGTCCCTAGATTTGGCTGTGTTCCAGGGAATCCTTGCTCAGTGCCTGG
>JASDQU010323769.1:0-12978 GCA_032191745.1 Picea mariana
AGCATTAGACCCAGGTATGTTAATTTATGTATTTGTTTTATGAAATTTAAGGAATATGATGTATTATGAGGCTGTCTGTAAGCTAATATGTTTAGCTCAATAAATTTATATGTTCTGGTGATTAATCTATTTGTGAAATTAAATTTATATGTTCTAGTGATTAATCTATTTGTGCAATTGAAATGATTTATATCAATTTTTTTATTTCAAGTCACTACAGTACCTTACAAGTGGTATTAGAGTACTTTCATCTACAGATTTTTAGATTTATTTTTTCAGGGTAGAGACATGTGTAAGAGTATTTAAAGAATAATGATTTTTCATTCTGTGGGTAAAACTACGATAGGGGAAGAAAAATGGTTACCAAATTAATCAGAAACATGACCTCAAAACGAGAAATCTAGCCCAATCAATCTATATTTTTGTGTCGAAATCATCAAAATCAACGCCCGAATAAAAACATGGTGCTACTGGTAGCACCTTTTTCTGGGGGGTGGTTAAAATTGTGACTTGTTTGAAATCAAAACCTTGAGAATCGATACCATTGCAGAAATAAACCTTAAATTTAACCCTTAAATCAAAAAGTTTTGTTACCTAGTGGCATCTATTTTTTTTAGTTAAAATTACGACCTAATTGAAATCGTGGCCTAAACGAATTCTACCATCACATATAAAAATCCTAAAAAAAGATTCATAAATCATTTTTTCAAAAATTAGTTGTTAAATAATTTTATTTTTTTTTATAAAAAAAAATAAATGGTAAAGAAAAAAAACTCGGGAAACATGATATTTAAAAGAATGAAAAAAAACATTTTTTATAAAAAATATTCACAATCCAATTTTTTTTTTTTTTTAAAGAAAAAGTTTAATAACATTAACATTAAAAAATTGTTTTTTTCTTAACTCTATAACACCAAAATTTAAAATATTTTTTAAACAAAAGGAAATTAATAAACAATTTCTAAAAGAAATTGATAAAAACAATTCTAAAATATTTAAAAAAATAAATAAGAAATTGATAAAAACACATATTAAAAGTATGTTTAAAATAAAAAATAAAAATTAACAAAAAAATGTTCACCCAAAATACAACAAAACATAATTGTTTTTGTTTAAATACAAAAATACAAAAAAAAAAGTTTGAAAAAAAATGTATAACCTACCAATTAAATTAAATAATAATTAAGAAACAAAATATAAAAAACTGGGGAGGGGGTGATGCTCCCCTGTAACTCCATGAATATTTTATTCATGGAGTTCCAAGGAGGGGAGAATCCCCCACCCCATCCCCATAACTCCATGAAAAATTTCATTGATTTATGGGAAGGGGAGGCGGGGTGATGCTCAACATCGCCCCCTTCCCATATCGTGACGAATTTGGATAGGATATGGGGAGGGGGCCATGTTGGGAATCTCCCCCCCCCACAAATTCAATCGTGGAGTTATGGGGAGGGTATCATTCCCCCCTCCCCATAACGCCATGAAACATTTCATGGATTTATGGCAAGGGGAGGCAGGGTGATTCTCAACATCGCCCCCTTCCCATATCATGATGAATTTCAATAGGATATGGGGAGGGGGAGATGTTTGGCATCACCCCCCCTCCCCATAACTTCATGAATAAAATATTCATGGAGTTATGTAAAGGGGTGGGGAGGCCTTCCTCATATCCTCATGAATTTTAAGAGGGTATGTAGAGGTGGGAATTGACCCCCCGCTCCCCATAACTCCATGCATATTTTATTCATGGAGTTCTTGGAGGGGGTGTCAATTTTTTTATTATTCTTAATTAATCTATTTCTTCCCCAAATTTTTACTATTATTTTGTAATTAATGTATTTCTTCCCTAATGTTTTTATTTTTCTAAAATATGAAAAAACTCTCATGAGCTACATAGTGAAACTGGGAAATGGAGAACTACTAAAACAACATGGGCTGAGAGAATTTGTCACCTTTGTGACACTAAGTGAGTAGAATATGAAAAACACTTCCTCTGGGATTGTCCTGCCTATACCCATATTAGATCCCAATTTAAAAATATTTTCCACATTATGAACCTTCCTAACCTCCCAAGTCATGAAAACTATGGTGATCTTGGAACACTTCTCTCAATTCTTTTTGAGCATAGAAATATATTTTTAATGAAATTGAAGTAATCTCTTACCTTCTTAGGGTCTGATAGACCAATTTTCCTCAATGGATGTCAATCATCATCATCATGATAATTTAATGTGTAATTTATCTTTTTTTGTGTGTGTATTTTCATACTTTCAAAAATTTTCCTTTGTGTTTTTGTTGTATTTTGGGTGAATTTTTGTTGCTTTTTTTTAATTTCTTTGTTAAACAATTTTTTTTTTAATTTCTTTTGTTTAAAAATTATTTTAAATTTTTTTTAGGGTTTAAAAATATCATTTGTTTTAATGTTCATTTTTTTTCTTGAAATTTTTCTTAAAAATATATATATTTTTTTAAATTGGATTATGAATCATTTTTAAAAAATTGTATTTTTTTTCATTGTTTTAAAATAACATGTTTGTGGAAAAAAAAAAATTCCCCCCTTTTTTGTTTTAATAAAAAATGAAATAACTTTAATAAACAACTTTTGAAGTAATGATTTAGGGGTCTTTTTGAGGATTTTATTTGTGATTGTAGAAGTCGTCTAGGCCACAATTTCAATTAGGTAATAAAATTTACAAAAAAAAATGATGCTACTAGGTAAAATCACTTTTCGATTGAAGGGTCAATTTTAAGGTCTTTGACCTCAATGGTATCAATTTTCAAGGTTTTTATTTCAAACAAGTAGGAATGTTAACAACCCCCCAAAACCACGTGCTACCAGTAGCACCACTTTTTGATTCGAGGGTAAAAATTCGACCTATAAAAAAAAGGGACTCTCGAGAATTCTTGTTAAGTTGGTAACTTTGTTAAGAATACACGTAGGAAATGTAAATGGTTTCACATGGTTATTCTAAACACATTGTTTCACTTCGTTGGAAAGCATTGTAACCCTTTTTGGTACCTCTTTGAGTAGTACCACATTAGACAACACATGTACACTGAAATTCACTCCCATGTACCCTAAGGTATACAGGAAGTCCAATGGGTCTCCTAAAACAGGCTGTCGATTAGAAAATCGACCACTTCACTACTATAAAGGCACTAAAAACAATTTTGAGGGAGACTACTCTTGGGTACCTGGGTAATTGGGTAGTATGACTAAGAGTATGATTGAACCTCCTTAGTTGGAGCCTTAAGATATTGAGTCGAGTACTATTGTTGGAATTGACTGATATATCAGAGAGTTATAGCATAAGGAAATACCTTACTTTTAGGAACCCTCAAAACCCTAACCTTTTTTGTCTAAACCGAACAACACAGAATCAAAGTGGACATTTTTCATAGTCAGCGTGCACAACCTTGCTTCCTGCATCTAGGTTGTGAAATTCCTACACAATTTTAAATATTAAGAATTTGGGCATTATTCCATTGCAGTATTATTCAAAATAGAGTACAACTTCGTAGGAGTGAAAAAAAATATAGTTGTACCATTGGTACCTATCGCACTGTATTCATCTCTTCACACGAATTGTAGTGGTACCTATCTCTTGCAATATTTTTTTTTTTGGACCCACCAACCCTCTTCGTCACCCTTCTTTGGAACCTATCCCACTGGATTCCTCTATTCAAACTCATCAAAATTGTCCCACTATCTCATAATCCCTTTCGTAAGGACCCACCTGCCCTACTCTTGCCCACTTCTCTCCTAGATTGCCCAGACCCCCAAAAAACACTTAGAAATCCACATCATTGCCTCAGATAGATCCCACGAGCAT
This sequence comes from Picea mariana, assembly GCA_032191745.1. NCBI lineage: Eukaryota > Viridiplantae > Streptophyta > Pinopsida > Pinales > Pinaceae > Picea > Picea mariana. Next base: position 3,834 of record JASDQU010323769.1, read on the forward strand.
ACCAACAAGTATAGCCCTGACATTACTTCAAATATTGTGACCATAAATTCCCATCTCGCACAACTCGACACCATAAATTTGTAATATACCTGGATTTCATCATAATTTTTTTTTTCTTCTAAGGTACATTAAGCTCTAAAAACTATAACACATACTCATAATTAGCGAAATACCCATTTATTCCTATTGTTAAACTTTGATACCTAATTTATTCACCTTCCCTTTCCTAACATGGCAGACCCATCATCTAGTGTTTTCTTTTCGACTTTTGTTTAAGTCATACTAGCTTTGCAAGGGATTACAAGTTCATACTTTGGGAAAAAGGAAATATAACATGACCCTAGGACTTAGGGCCCTAGAATATTTTGTAAAACATATGCACACAAACCTAAACTCCATTACCACGAATAGTACTTTATACACATAGTAAGGGTTTCAAATTTGTTTTCTTCGTCATTACATTTATATTTTTCTTTCGATCAGTAACTATGGCTTCGATGGATCCCTTGGTAACTATTGGTTGATTAAGAGTCTTTCCTTCACAACAAAACCTAATTTCTAGTTAATATCAAAACTCTAATCTCACAGTTGGTTAAACCTTACCAGGTTTAGGTGAAGTCTAGCTACTGGTACCAACTAGACTAGCAGTAATTAAAGGTTGATATTTTCCCAAACGTAGGTTTCGAGGAGGCCCACCCTTGTCCTCATAAAATAAATTAGAAATGACAGGAGGTTGACAGTTGGGAGTTAATATATGACTGGCCATTAATGGAGGTGGATGAGGGATGAGATCCGACCCTATACCCTCATCCAACCCAAACACACCAAGTCACTCATATCACATGGCACGTACTTTATTGTACTCCTCGGATTCAATAAGTGTGGGGTTAGGTTTTTTAGGGTAAAAGTAGTTGTTTGTTGTCACTTTTGAGAAATCCTGTTCCGAAATTGACCTTGCATTTTACTTTTGTTTTCTGGACCTCTCTCGGCGTGAGGGGAATGGTGGCAAGGAGCGCCTCCTAGGACTCCTCCACATATCAGTAAGTGACTAATTCTATTGTTGTAATATTTTATTCAAACGCTCTGCAAGGTACTTCCAACTTATTTTTCTTTATAATCCCTATCCATGAATTTGCGTAGGTAGTGTTTCATTCATAGGTAATTATTAAGTCACCTTCTATATTCACTGGTTCAAGTATTGGGTTCCTCTCTAGCATACATCGTGCCTCAATGGAACTATGGCTACAAAGTTTATTGGGTTAGGGTTTTCGTATGTGCCTAACTACTATGCTTATTTCCAAATATGTGAATCACTCTGGAAAGCCTTGAATGTCATTTCCTATCTTGGTTGGGTGTCTGGTAATAAATTTTGTTCTCGGGTCCTAAGTTTCCTCGACTATTCAACGAATTTACTGGACTGTAAATTTCTTGTTTGGAAGCCTCCCATAAAAAAATTGATAGTCGGACTAGTTCTTTAAACAAAACTTATACCCTGTGAAATATACTAAGGGTGATTGGGTTTATATTGTTCTTGCTCACCCTCTTATAAATCTGAATGCATTTTGAAAGGGTATGCACTACTGGAACTTTCGACATTGTGTTCTCTTTGTATTCCATCCCATAACTAAACTAAACCACAAGGTCGAAATGGATTTAGGGATATTGTTTATTGGCCCAAAGCATCCCATCTTTACATTTTTGGAATCAAATATTGGTTCTTACTTGTCATGTGAATCATGTATGTGTTCAACATTCGTAATCACTCTCTGTAGAATTTTCCTTGATTATTTACTAGCTCTTATGGCTAATGGTGGGCTCCTCTATTTTTGCGAGGATACACATTAGGGAGTTTTGGGACCCTCTTCCCGTCTCGATCTAAAGGGAACACGGTTCATTGCAACAGTGAAGGATGTCAAATCCCTCCAGCTACAGATAATTATTACTTCGACTTTTCCTTCTTATTAATATCTTAAATCTTCCTATCTATGTGGGTCAAGTTATAATGGTTTTATCGCAACACATGTAGTTTTTTTGGTCATGCAAAGATATGAAAAACAATTGTTGTCATCTGCGTAAGAGTTATTCGAGTTCCATTCTTCTCTGTTCAAGGAAATTAGGCCTTTCAGGGTAGAAGGAAGGGTTAACTCTCTGTGGTAGATATTGTTCATTTTTACGTTCTGTAAAATTGTTTTCATGGTCCAATAAGAGGGTCAACTGTAAAACTAAAGGGTTGGCTGAAAGGCTTAGTCGGATTTCTTACTGACCCTTAACTCAAAACTTTGGAATGGAACTATGAATTTAAACCCCCTTGTTATATTGGAATTTAAATGATATTATGAGTAATATGATCATTATTCTTTCGTTCCCGTAGCTCTACTTTAAATATTTATCCTTGTAGGTCCTCGACAGAATAAGAGTATGGTGTGTGTAACCTTTTGTGTTTCCAGTAGTAGCATTTCAACCTGGGCTTGTAATAGTTAGACCGACTACTTGTTATATTCTGAGATGTATTCAAATCTATTCTTAATTTACCTTACTTCTGTATATATGAATTGTCTGAAGCTATGCTATCTCCGGTCACAAATGGATTGAATGGATTTGTGCATTAGGTAATTATACAGGCCTGAGTCCATTAGTATATAAGGTAGATTGACAGTTCCCGACTCTGTTAATTATATCTGAACTATTTCTTTATACATATGTAATCATATATATATGTTTTGGCCATTCTTTGGTTTTATTGTGGGGTGATATATAACTGTTAGGTCTTTTCGCCTTCAATTCTTGAAATGTATGCAGTATTTTATAATGTTACAATGCCTTCTTGTGCAACCTACGGTAGCACTTGTCAAGAAGGAAAGAGATATGCATAATCAAACTATTTCCATATAGTTCATATCATTTCGTAAATGTTCCTATTATCGTAGTTGAATGCCTGCTGGAATTATTTAATACTTACAGAATATAGGATAGATCTGTACATACATATATAATTTATTTTATCAACCTTGTATCTGAATTCTCCTCTAAAATGTCTACGCCGATTGCCGACTATGCAATTATACATACTCATATATATATATCTATGAGCAATATACACATGTACATATATATGGAATAATTAGTGCTCCCTACTATTTTCGCGATAAGTATACATGTACAATAGTAATTTAGCCTATAGAATAAATTACAGAATTTTCCATACGTACTCTTTCATAGAATAAAAAGGAAACTACATTATTCATTCTATATTTCAGTTGACATTTTACTTAGAATTAAATCTGGTGATACTTGGTCAGTTTTATACTTCACAAGAGAGAATATAATTCATCCATAATATTATTCCAAACCTAAATGGCAGATACATTTCAATAAATCAATTTAATCATTCAAAACAGAGAAGGAATATAATACATATCTAAACTAGTTCTTGGGAAGACAAAGGGAACAACCACGTTCCTCCCAACCGTAGGACAGGGAAGCCAAATCACTTTCCCAATCCACCCTCCAGCCTGACCATGAATCCATGAGGGCTAACCAGGAACTCCTCCCCAACAATGTCGTTTAACTTTAGCACTTTTCTCCTTGCCTCACACTCAACAAGTAGTGTTCATAACAACAAGCAATAGATTCTTTTCTTTTTTCATACTAGGCAGTGTCCTGCCTCCTCAAATATGCTATTTATCCAAACAATATTTTTTCCTAGGTCTTTTTTCCCTCCCTTGGGGAATTTTCACAGCTTTGTAAATCCCTAATTTTTAGGGGCTACCAATGGACAAATCCCTAATTTTCCACTTGTAACAATCAACCCAGGGGCAATTCCAACATGTTCCCCACTCATGGAGTCATGGTCAGTTCAATTTAACATGGTTGTTCCATTTCTCCTCCTGCAATAAATAAAACAATATTCTGTGTTCACACAAGTGTCATAGTCAAATATCTAGTTGGGTCAAATTAGGTCTCTACCCAACAGTCATAATAATTAATTACAGTTTATCAAATTCGAAATTCGGAATTTCCATAAATGGCAAAAAAATTCCAAATTCGAATTTACCAAAAACGAAAATAATTCTCTAACAATTTTTGAATTTCAAAAATACTTTAATTTTGGGGATGTCACATCCTTTCCCCCTTCAATAAAACACTATCCTTAGTGTTCTTTCCTTTCTTGGAATAGGTTTGGATGATATTTCTGCAAATCTCCCTCCAACTTCCAAGTGGCCTCCTCGGGGCTAAAGTCCTTCCATTGCACCTTTACCTGAGCGATGACTCTATTCTGAAGTGTTATTTCTCTTCAGTCCAGAATGTGAACGGGTTTTGCTTGTAACTCACCTTCTAGTTCCACCTGCACCAAGTTCTAGTCGATCATATGAGTATGATCATGAACATAATTTTTCAACAATGATACATGAAATACGTTATGAATTTTTAAATTAGTTGGAAGTGCAAGTTGGTATTCCACGGTCAAATTCGAGCTAGTATCTCGAAGGGCCCACAAAACCTGGGTGCTAGCTTGGAACAGTTCCCTAGTTTCAGTGAACTCTTTTAGGCTTTAACTTTTAATTACACATGATTTCCAACTTGAAATTCCAAGTGTCTTCTTTTCTGGTCCGCATAGCTTTTATGTCTATCATGTGCCTCTTTCAAGTTCTGTTTTACTTTTCTTACCATACCTTCCATTTCTTAGAGCATCTCTGGTCCAACCATAAGTCTTACAACCGAGTTTTCCTGGCTAATTGGGGTTGTACACTTCCTACCATACAATATCTCGAAGGGGATTAGCTTAGTCGAAGTTTGATACCCATTGTTATATGCAAAATATACCAGGTGTAGGTAGTCCTCCCACTTTCTTGGTTTTGTTATTACATACATGCAGAGCATATCCTCTACGATTTGGTTCGTTATTTCAGTTTGTCCATCTGTTTGTGGATGATAACTCATACTAAAATTCAAATTAGTATTTATCCCTACAAATAATTCTTTCCAGAAAGCAGATGTAAATTTTACGTCTCTATCTGATATCAACACTTTAGGAATACCATGCAATCTAAAAATTTCTTTCATCAGTATTTCTGTGATATTTATGGCTTTAAAGGTAGACTTTATAGGAATAAAGTGTACAAACTTACTGAGTTTATCGATTACAACCATAATAGAGTCATTATGTTTCCGAGTTTTTGGAAAACCTGTAATAAAGTCTAGTGATATGGTCTCCCATTTCCATTCTGGTATTGGCAATGGTTGTAGTAGGTTGGTTGGATGTTGGTGTTCGGCCTTAACTTGCCGACAATCTTGGCACCTAGCCAAATATTCTATTGTTTTTCCCTTCATATTAGGGTAGTAAAATATTTTTCTAAGTGTTTTTATCGTTTTTTGGTATCCTGGATGACCAGAATATAGTTTCTTATGCATTTCATCTAAGACTGTTATCTTTAATTCTGCTAGGTCTAGTATGTAAAGTCTATTTTTAAATCGTAAAAGTCCATTTTTTTCAATACTCAGATCTGGTTCATCTGAGTTTGCGGTACTGTTTTGTAATTCTGCCATTATTTTAGTGTAATTTTCGTTGTTAATACCTATTGTCCTTATTCTCTATTATAGTTCACTTTCTGCTCTACTGACATTTATTTCGAAAAACTCATGGACTCTTCTACTTAGGGAATCTGCTACCTTATTCTCCTTACCCTTGATATGTCTTACCTCAAAGTCAAATTTGCTCAAAAAGGATAGCCATATTGCTTTCCTTGCATTAAGATCTAGTTGACTAAACAAATATTTCACTTTGCTATTATCTATCAGTAATAGAAATTTTCTGCTCATTATGTAGTGTCGCCACATTTTTAAGCCGTGTATTACTGCTGCCAATTCTAAGCCGTGAGTGACGTAATTTCACTCATGTTATTTTAATTTTCTGGACTCATAACAAATCATGTGTCCTTCCTGAGTTAGGACACCACCTAGCCCTTCTTTACTCACATCAACACAGATGGTAAAGTCTTTATCTGGGTCTTCTACCTTCAAGATTGGTGCAGTTGTCAATAATTCCTTCAGCTTGTTAAAACCATCTTGACACTTTTGTGACCAGTTAAACTTGGTCCCTTTCTTTTGTAATGACGTGATAGTGTTGGAAAATGTTTAACAGGTAGCGTATGCTTGTCATTGATGGCAATTATAGCAGCGAGGATGGCTTGATTACAACAGCGATGATCAGCAGTGCAGTGATATTCAGGAAGACCGACAACGCAACCAGGAAAACAAAAGATAAGTTCAGGTTGATAAAATGTTCGAAGGCCCGAGAATCATTTCTCTTCGTTGGATCTCATTCAAAAGTCCCGAAAGAATGAGGGTCGTCAGATCAGAATATAGACAAGAAGAGCATTGAACAGGAGGACAGATCTCAGACGTCAGATTTGAGCGCAGGGTCTGACCACCATTGGATCAAGGAGAATCTGCACGATCCTTAAAGAACAAGGAGAAGCATGCGTAATCGTGACATGCGATATCGCGATGCAATCGCAGCCATTGAATCAAGAATGAATATAGATCGTTGATTATGTCTCGTATCAGAATTTCGCGATATGCGATATCGTGATTCAATCACATCCATTGAATCGAGAATGAATCTAGATCGTTGATTTAACTCCTTATCGGAGTTTCGTAGATCGGGACTTGAAGATGTCGAGAACTCACATGGCGAAATGGCGAAATCGTGAGAAGATCTGGGCTGTAGTATCTGGGGGAAGTACGAAGGATCAATAGCCGTTAGATATGGTGAAGCTGCAAGGCAGATATGACAGTCGTGGTCCGTTGGATCAAGAGGACACGTGGCGAAAGATCGTCATGTCGCTGACTGGAAAGTCAAAGGAACGGGGTTTGATCTTAGCCGTCAGATCAAGGTTTGATCTTGACCATTGATCTGACTCCATCTCGGAGTCTGGGCTATCGTGACTTGGAGTGATGAGACCCTTCATCACAGGAACTATGAGATGCGAATTCACGAAGAGATCTAGACCGTAAATACACCAAGATTCTAGACCATTGATCCAGCTCCATCTCGGAGTTTTTCCTATCGTAACTTGGAGTGACAAAAACCTCCACCTAAGGAATAACGATATGCGAGATCACGAAAAGATCAGGACCGTCGGATTACCAAGAACATGGATCGTTGATCTGAGCTCCATCTCGGAGCTTCGCCTATCGCGACTTGGAGTGATGAGAATCTCCATCAAAGGAACAGCGAGATGAGAGATCACGATGAGATCAGGACCGTTGATTCATCAAGATCATAAACCGTCGATCAGGGTCGATGAAGATCATAAGTTCACAGCGAAAGTGAGAAACGGGTAAATAACGACAATACCCTTCAGAGTTAATCCAACGGTGCAGGTGAATTTGAACAAGATCGGAGGGCTACTGTTGCATGACACAGTGAAACTGCTAGTAACCATTGATGGTTTCTACCAGAAGATGTGAAGAGACTTCAGTGTGATTTCAAGAGGAGCAGAAGAGTCATATGGAATCTGGTAGTGGAATGAAGACGACTCGTGGAGGCAATTGACAGCTGGATGGGATTGAGGCTGTAACTGAAACAGAGAAGGTGAGCTCGACTGTCATAGAGAAGACGAAGAGTCTCATCTACCAGAGAGGCTGAGGAATCTCAGCATAACACCCAGTGATGTTGTACATGCGGGGTGAACCACCAAAGAAGTTGAAGAGTCACGATGATGATCAGATAGAGCACTTGAGAGGTGGAGGATAATGACGCAGAGTATGCATGTAGAGGCATGGCGAACATTGCATGCACAAGGTGCACAGAAGCTATAAATACATGGTACTGAGAAGAGATGGGGTTGATGTTGTTGTTCGAGTGGTGATGATTGTCGATGTGGAAAGTGATTCATGTGTGAAGAAGGAAGATAGTGCAGCAGCTGAATTGAACTGAAGAGGAGCTGTGCAGTGAATAGACATGGTGCACAGAGGATAAAACACAAAAGCAAATATAGCGCAAGTGATATGTGCAGAAAGGCAGTGACGTAGAAAGAGCAACGAGATGCAACAGAACAGTGATAAGTCGGGTAAGCCATTGTTGAACATTATATCACTGTAATAAGTTTGAGTAATACAGAATCAATATTTCAGGGTTGTTGGGAGGTGCTAGGGAGGACTGTTGTCCTCAGAGGTTCAAGTGGGTGCTTGAACACAGGGAGTTGGTGCTTCCTTCTAGTTGCTGCTAGAGAAACTAGGGAGTTGGTGCTTCCTTCTAGTTGGTGATAGAGAAACCAGGGAGTCGGTGCTNAAGTGATGTGAGCAGAAAGGCAATGAGGTAGACAGAGCAATGAAATGCAGCAGAAAAGTGATAAGTCGAGTAAGCCATTGTTGAACATTATATCACTATAATAAGTTTCAGAAGCAACGATTTATATTTCAGGGTGGTTGAGAGGTGCTAGGGAGGACTGTTGTCCTCAGAGGTTCAAGTGGGTGATTGAACATAGGGAGTTGGTACTTCCTTCTAGTTGGTGCTAGAGAAACATAGGGAGTTGGTGCTTCCTTCTAGTTGGTGCTAGAGAAACCAGGGAGTCGGTGCTTCCTTCTAGTTGGTGCTAGAGAAAATAGAGAGTTGGTGCTCTCAGCAAGCTACAACTTGCAAAGCTGAGGTTGTAGCCTCATTATGAGTTGATGCTCATATGTATGATACTGTAAAGAGTGTAACCATTACTTATCATATAAAATAAAAGAGGTTTTTACCCTGCATGGGTTTCCTCGGAAAATATCTGTCTCTATGTTTCTCATATATGTGACTGATGTTGAATGTGCCTATGTTTTTTTCTTTGCATTATTGTGATCATCATTCAGTGTTTCTGCAAAGACTTTTAAAAAAGAATCATAATTGTTTAAGCTCGATAACAACTGATTCACCCCCCCTCTCTCTGTTTTCCAACAATTGGTATCAAATCTGACCCCTTTTATCTAAGGGTAGATCCTAGAGCTTAAACATGTCAAGCCATGAAGGAAATTCAACCAATAAGGCCCCTCTATTCAATGGAACAACTTTACCTTCTGGAAAGTTAGAATGAGAACCTACATAATGGCTTTAGGTGCAGATGTCTGGGATGTGGTAGAGACTGGTTATGTAAAGCCAATTATG
>JASDQU010323772.1:0-12978 GCA_032191745.1 Picea mariana
TTCCTTTTAAATTCATGTAATGAATGGTAAAATTGAGAGGTTGGGTGAACCTGGGTAGTGAAGGGTACACTACATCAAACACCAGTGATTTCTTTGAGTGACAGTCAATAGTGTTATGACAAGGGCTCTTATGGAAGTCGTAACACTTCACAGTGTCTTTCTTTGTCTTTTCGGTGTCCTTCTTTACTTGCAGATTGGACTCGTTGTCCTGATACTGTCCATTTTTTCTTTTTCCTTTGTTTTATGGGTTGGGGCTGCCCTTTCCTGGCTTTTGTTGTGAGGGGTTCCTAGGCCCAAATAGTTGTGTCTTTTGTTTGAGATTCTGCTCTATTTTGACGACATATATTTAGGTTGCGCCCAAGGATGAGATGTCCAGAAATTCCATTTTGGTCTGGATGTATCTATGCAGAGCACCACGATACTTGAGCACCATATGTCGCTCCAAATCTTTGATACCTAGCTTGGTGCGCAAGGTATGGAAGATATTTGTGAAATCTAGCACTGCTTGGTCTCTTTCTTGCTGTAGTGTGGTCCATTTGGTATACAGGTCGTCATAACGTCCGACAGGGTAGTATTGTTCCTTAATAGCATTCCTGAAGGATTCCCAGGTGGCCATGACTGAAAATAATGAGGGTTCCTCTATTTCCTTTTGCTCGCAGAACGTTAAACACCAGTCTTTGACATGAGGAACGACTTTGAGGAGTGGAAAAGTAATCTTTTCTCTATTCGAAAATTTATGGACAGAAAATACCCTTCTAGTAGATTCAACCACTTGTTTACAACATCTGTGTCTATCTGACCTTCAAATATAGGAATATCGAAGTTTATTTGTACCTTGAAGGGGGCGGCGCCTCCATTCGAATAAGATGCGTCGCCTGTTGGTAGCTGTCGAAGGATTTCCACAAAACTATCCATCATCTCGTTCCTCTGTTGCGTGAGGGATTCCTCAATCAACAGTTTGAAAGGATCTCCTGTCCTGTTATATTTATTTTTTCTTTCCATGAGAGGTCTCTTGGGCGTGCGAGAGATTTTGTCCTCAAGAGAAACAAGCTCGAGACCTAAGTCTTTGTTCTCTGACCTCGTTGGGGACATGCATTAAGACGACAAGGAGAAAATGGATCTGATACCAATGATCTAGATTTTATGAGTAGAACGAAATGAATACAGATTATTAATAGGTGCTTAACACAAAATAATAGAGATACAATAAAACTATTTTTCTATTCAATAAAGAAATAAGCTAGAAACTGTAAGATGCAGCGGAAACAAGTTTGCTGGAATGGTGGTGGCTTATCTCCGAGAAGAGATGTGACGACTATGATCATTCAAAAGAATATCATTATAATGAGGCTCTCAAGGCCTTTTTACAATAAACAAGAGTTTCCTAAACATCCAAAAACCTAACCCTAGGAGATGAAGCACCAAAAGACACGTGGGCCCCGTTTGGGTAAGTCAGTACATCAACTTCCCGGGGTCGTAACATTTGCATATGATCTCTGTTTTAGGCGTATGATAGCCCATTGGAAAGATTTATCCAAGGAATAAAACAGTTGCACAAAATTTCATGCTAAAAATTTGGGACCGCAACATACCCCAAAAAATGTCGTTTAGGGCCTCAAAATGGCTCCAGAAGTTCAGGACACGAAAAACTGCTAAAAATAGTAAATTATCAAAATTTCTAGAAATCTGTTTTGAGCCAGCTGGAAAAGGTGGGTGGCCATCGATATACACCTGGATCAATCCGCCCTCCTTAGGAAGCAATGGTCTCCATTGTGTTGAGTTCCCCCATCAGATGAGGAAATTTCTGCTGAATTTGGCCCCAGGTGAGCCACTTGCCTTGGTGCAGGAGCTGCCCTGCTTTGACGACTTGATAAATATGGATCCTTTGTTGTCGAGTGCCCTTGATTTGTGTGTCCACAATCTGATCATTGGATACCTGTTGTATGCAGTCGGGGTTGAACTCTGTTGGTGTCAGCTGTTCTGCTACGTCTGAGGTGTCAAATAATGGTGGGAAATATGGCCGAAGGAGGTCCACATTGAACATTGGGTGCAGGCCAAGGAAAGGAGGAATGTTGAGCTCAAAATCATTATCCCCCATGACCTTGGTGATAGTGTACGACCCATAACAGAGTGGGTGAAGCTTCCGATGGGGTCCTGTAAGGATTTCTTTCTGCAAGTGCAACCAAACTTTGTTGTTTGTACTTATCATTGGACTTCTGTAGGATATCCTGAAACTGCTGGTGGATGTGCTGGATCCACTCAATGAATCGGGTGTCTTTGTCAGCTTCAGTTGGAGTAGGAGATGAGTTGGTCAAGGTGACCGCAAGGGGAAGTGCAACATCTATGGGACCCAATGGTTGGAATCCCAACCCCACTTGAAATGGGCTGTGGCCGGTTGAGTTATGCAGGGCTTGGTTGTAGCTATGCTGGACATAGGGAAGGATCTCATCCCATGTGTAGGGGTGCTTTGAATTATACATGCGAAGGATATGCACAATCATTCTATTTACAACCTCAGTTTGGACATCTATCTGGGGGTGGGAGGCCGTGGATTTGGTGAGCTTGGTGTCCAGCAATGACCAGAGGCTCAACCTGAATGTGATTAGAATTGGACTATCCGGATCTAAGACAATGGTTTGTGGGATTCCAAAATGTACCCAGACTCATTCAAAGAAGATCTTGGCAGTGGCCTTTGCTGTGATGCTCTTCTTACAGGCGACCATAATCTCCATCTTAGAAAAGAGATCAACAACCATAAAAACATAGTAATTTCCCCGCTTGGTGGATGGGAGGCCCGACATGTAGTCCATTGAGATGGATTCCCATGGCCTATTAGGAGTAGGAAGAGGGGTGTACATGACCTGTTTCTTAGTGGATGGTTTGGAAATAATGCAGGTAGTGCATGACCTAATATACTTGCTGACCTCCTGTCGAAGTTTCGGCCAGTAGTAATTTTTCTGTAGCATTTCCACTGTCTTTTTGACACCGAAGTGTCCTGTCACCCGACTGTAGTGGGGTTCCCAGATCAGCTTCACTTGCTCGCTTGATGGAACATAGATTTGGCCCAAACGACACAAAAACCCATCCTGAAGATGGAAATTATCGACAACTGCATTTTCACCCAACATTTGGTAGGTGGTGGCGAGGTCAGGGTCTGTCTCATAGAGTTGGGGCCATCCATAGGTCTCATGGATGCAAGAGTCTAGGACCATGGTGAGTGCTGTGACTCGTGGACTGCTGAGGCAATTAGCGACGCGATTGGTGCTTTCTGTTTTATACTTGATGTTGAGGTGGAATTGCTGCAAGTATGTGGACCACTTTTGATGGTGGTCATTCATCAATTTTCCCTGTGTCTGCATGAACTGTAGTGGCTTATGATCAGTGTGAATGACTGTCTCCTTCCCAAGAATGTAATGTCTCCACTGGCGACAGGCTTGCACAATGGAGTACATTTCTTTGTCATAAGTAGGGTACTTACGGACATTATCTGACAGTGTATCACTATGATAGGCCACAGGGTGGCTGTGTTGACTGAGAATGGTGCCCACAACATAGTTTGATGCATCTGTCTCGATCTCAAAGGGATGTTGTAGGTCTAGTAGTGAAAGTACTGGGTCTGAGCACAAGAGATGCTTCAAATCATTGAACGCTTGTTGTTGGGACCTACCCCATGCAAATTTCTCCTTACCACCACCCTTGTTTATTTGGCTGAGGGCCCATGCAATATGGGAGAATCCCAGCATGAATCTTCGGTAGAAATTGGCAAGGCCCAAGAAGCTCCGAAGCTCAGTGAGTAAGGTTGGGGCTAGCCAGTCATGGATGACTTGGATCTTGGTTGGATCCAGATGTATGCCATGCTGATCAATGATGTATCTCAAGTAATGGACCCTGTCTATGCCGAAGGAGCATTTTTCCAAGTTGGCGTATAGCTTGTGCTGTCACAGGGTGTGCAAAACTTGCTGAATATGTTGCAACTGTTCGACCCAAGTCTTGCTGTAAATTAGAATGTCATCCAGATACACCACAAAAAAAGTATTAGTGAATGGTCACAGGATATCGTCCATCATCCTCATGAAAGTGGCTGGAGCATTTTTCAGGCCAAAGGGCATGACCAACCATTTAAAAAGGCCTTCCTTTGACTTGAAGGCGGTCTTCCATACATCTGTCTATTCTATCGGGACCTGGTGGTAGCCAGACTTCAGATCAATCTTACTGAAGTATTTGGACCCCGTAAGTTGATCAAGGAGATTGTTGATTCGGGGAATCAAGTTTCGATTTCTGACTCTGATTTTATTCAGAGCTCGGTAATCAATACAGATTCGCCACGTTCCATCTTTCTTCTGTACCAGCATGATTGGGCTCCCACAAGGTGATGAGCTGGGATGAAAGTTCCCCTTGTGGAGAAGTTCTTGGATCTATCACTTGATCTCCTCATTCTTTAACAAAGAGCGATGATAGACTGGCCCATTAGGCAGTGGTGCGCCGAGGGTCAGATCGATGGGGTGCTTGACCTGGCAGTACAAAGGTACCCCTGTAGGTGAAGAGAAGATATCCAAGTATTCTTCCACTACCTTATCTACTTTCTTCGACTGTGTGGAGAGGTCGACCGCAAATACCTTAGATGTGGCTGTGTTCTTTCGCCTATTTTGATAGCGAATACTGAAGAAGACAAACTTTTCCATTTGAGAGATGACCTTCCTGTGTTTCTTAGCAGAGATCAAGTAAATAACACTAGGTGGGACTACCTCGGGTATTCTATACAATTTTCTCTTCAAAGTAATAATAACACTACAAGCCCTAGACTCATATACAACATGACATTTACATAAATAAGGTTGGACCAAAAGAACATCACAAAATTAGAGAGGAGAAACATCACACAATACCTCATCTTTGAAGGGCTTGATGCCATAAGACAATTGACACTGTTGGCTGACGCGGAGATCGCTTCCTTGGTGGAGCCATCCAATGGTGTAGGGTTGTGGTTGCGACATTGTTGGTAGGGCCAGTTGCTTGATGACCTTTGCTGAGATGAGGTTCTTCTGGCTACTGCTATCAATGATGAAGTGAAGCGGGGTGCATTTAACCCACATCTGTGAATGGAAGAGGTGCTCTCCTTCTTCTGGATATTTTGGTTCACCAGGATGGAGCTTGGTGGTACCAACGGTGGAACTAGGTTCCATGTCAATGACCCGTCTTCCCCTTTCTGGTTTTAGCTCAGAGTCAGAATCCACATCTGATTCAGAGGCTTTCACTTCGACCACCAATGACTACTTTGAGCGGCAGTCAACAGTGTTATGCCGAGGGCTCTTATGGAAGTCGCACCACTTCTCGGTGTCTTTCTTTGTCTTTCCAGTGTCCTTATTTGCTTGTGGCTTGGACTAGTTGTCCTGATACTGCCCATCTTTTCTCTGTCCTTTGTTTTGTGGGTTGGGGCCACCCTTTCCTGGCTTTTGTTGTGAGGGGTTCCCAGGCCCAAATAGCCGTGTCTTTTGTTTGAGCTTCTGCTTGATTTTGACAGCATATCTATAGGCCATGCCCAAGGATGAGATGTCCAAAAATTCCATTTCGGTTTGGATGTATCTATGCAAAGCACCACAATACTTGAGCACCAGATGTCGCTCCAAATTTTTGATACCCATCTTGGTGCGCAAGGTATGGAAGATATTTGTGAAATCTGGCATTGCTTGGTCTCTTTCTTGCCGCAGTGTGGTCCATTTGTTATACAGGTCATCATAACTTCTGACAGGGTATTATTGTTCTTTAATAGCATCCTTGAAGGATTCTTAGGTGGTCGTGACTAAAAATAATGAGGGTTCCTCTGTTTCCTTTTGCTCGCAAAACGTTTCCCACCAATCTTTGACATGGGGAACGACTTTGAGGACTGCAAAAGTAATATTTTCTCTATTCAAAAAGTTATGGACAGAAAAATACCCTTCTA
This sequence comes from Picea mariana, assembly GCA_032191745.1. NCBI lineage: Eukaryota > Viridiplantae > Streptophyta > Pinopsida > Pinales > Pinaceae > Picea > Picea mariana. The sequence continues at coordinate 5,942 of JASDQU010323772.1, forward strand.
GTAGATTCAACCACTTGTCTACTGCATTTGTATCTATCTAACCTTCAAATATAGGAATATTGAAGTTTATTTGTACCTTGAAGGGGGTGACGCCTCCGTTCGAAGAAGATGTGTTGCCTATTGGTAGCTGCAGAAGGATTTGCGCGAAACTATCCATCATCTCGTTCCTCTGTTGTGTGAGGGATTCCTCAATCAACAGTTTGAAAGGATATCATGTCCTGTCATCTTTATTTTCTCTTTCCATGAGAGGTCACTTGGGCATGCGAGAGGTTTTTTCCTCCAGAGAAACAAGCTCCAGACCCAAGACTTTGTACTTCGACCTCATTGGGGACATACATTAAGACGACAAGGAGCAGATGGCTCTGATACCACTGATCCAGATTTTATGAGCAGAATGAAATAAATACAGATTATTAACAGGTTCTTAACAAAAAATAACAGAGATACAGTAAAACTGGTTTTCTATTCAATAAATAAATGAGCTGGAAACTGTAAAATGCAGCGGAAACAAGTTTGCTGGAATGGTGGCGGCTTATCTTTGAGAAGAGATGTGACGACTGCACTCATTCGCAAGAAGATCATTACAATGAGGCTCTCAAGGCCTTTTTACAATAAACATGAGTTTCCTAAACATCCAAANCGTTTAGGTAAGTCAGTACATCAACTTCCTGGGGTTGTAACTTTTGCATACAATCTCTATTTTAGGCATATGATAGCCCAATGGAAAGATATTTCCGAGGAATACAACAATTACACACATACCCCCAAAAACGCCGTTTAGGGCTTCAAAATGGATTCGAAAGTTCAGGACTTGAAAAATTGCTAAAAATAGTAAATTATCAAAATTGCTAGAAAGCTGTTTTGAGCCAGCTGGAAAAGGTGGGTGGCCACTGATATCCACCTAGATCAATCCTCCCTCCTTAGGAAGAAATGGTCTCAATTGCATTGATTTCCCCCATTAGATGAGGAAATTTCTGCTGTATTTGGCCCTGGGTGAGCCACTTGCCTTGGTGCAGGAGCTGCCCTGCTTTGATGACTTGATAAAGCTGGATCATTTGTTTTCGAGTGCCCTTGATATGTGTGTCCACAATATCATCACTGGATGCCTGTTGTATGCAGTCGGGGTTGAGCTCTATTAGTGTCAGTTGTTTTGCTATGTCTGAGGTGTCCAATAATGGTGGGAAATAAGGCCGAAGGAGGTCCACGTTGAACACTGGGTGCAGGCCAAGGAAAGGAGGAATGTTGAGCTCAAAAGTATTATGCCCCATGACCTTGGTGATAGTGCACGACCCATAATGGAGTGGGTGAAGCTTCCGATGGGGTCCTGTAAGGTGTTCTTTCTGCAAGTGCAACCAAACTCTGTCCCCCACCTAAAACTTATGTGGCACCCGACGTTGATCACGTCGTTGTTTGTACTTGTCATTGGAATTATATAGGATATCCTAAACCCATTGGCGGATGTGATGGATCCGCTCAATGAACCGGGTGGCTTTGTCAAATTTAGTTGGAGCATGAGATGAGTCAGTCAAGGTGACCGCAAGGGGAAGTGCAACATCTATGGGACCCAATGGTTGGAATCCCATCCCCACCTGAAAGGGGTTGTGGCCAGTTGAGCTATGCGGGGCTTGGTTAAAGCTATGCTGGACATAGGGAAGGCTCTCATCCCATGCGTGGGGGTTCTTTGAATTATACATGCGAAGGATGCACAATCATTCGATTTACAACCTCGGTTTGGCCATTTGTCTGGGGGTGGAAGGGCATGGATTTGGTGAGCTTGGTGTCCAACAATGAGCAGAGGCTTGACTAGAATGTGCTGAGAAATCGACTATCTCAATCTAAGACAATGGTTTTTGGGATTCCAAAATGTACCCAAACTTTTTCAAAGAAGAGCTTGGTAGTGGCCTCTGCTATGATGCTCTTCTTGCAGGCAACCATAATCACCATCTTAGAAAAGCGAGCAACAACCACAAAAACACAGTCATTTCCCCACTTGGTGGACGGGAGGCTTGACATGTAGTCCATTGAGATGGATTCCCATGGCCTATCAGGAGTATGAAGAGGGGTGTACAAAACCTGTTTCTTAGTGAATAGTTTGGCAATAGCGCAGACAGTGCAAGACCTGATATACTTGCTGACCTCCTATCAAAGTTTCGCTCAATAGAAATGTTTCTGTAGCATCGCCATTGTCTTTTCAACACCGAAGTGTCCTGCCACCTGACTATAGTGGGATTCTCAGATTAGCTTCACTCGCTCGCTTGATGTAACATAGATATGGACCAGACGACACAACAACCCATGCTGAAGATCGAAATTATCGACAAATGTGTTTTCACCCAACATTTGGTAGGTGGTGGTGAAGTCAGGGTCTGTCTCATAGATTTGGGGCCATCCATAGGTCTCATGGCCGCAAGAGTCTATCACTGTGGTGAGTGCTGCGACCGGTGGTATGCTGAGGCAATCGACAATGCAATTGATGATTTCTATTTTATATTTGATGTTGAGGTGGAATTGCTGCAAGTATGTGGACCACTTTTGATGGCGGTTATTCTGCAATTTTTCGTGTGTCTGCATGAACTGCAATGGCTTATGATCAGTGTGGATGACTGTCTCCTTCCCAAGAATGTAATGTCTCCACTGGTTACAGGACTGCACAATGGAGTACATTTCTTTGTCATAAGTAGGGTACTTATAGACAGTATCTGACAATGTCTCACTATGATAGGCCACATGATGGACGTTGTTGTAACATATATTAAATTCGACTATATTGCCCAAAGTACAAATCGGTTCTCATATAGTCACATTAACAAGAGGCTGCATCAGTGCATTGGGAGCTGATAAATTAATAAGGGTTTGGCGAAGGAGTGACAACAATAGGCATGTAAATACTCCACTCCTCTGGCTATTTGAAGCATGATATCTATTGCCCTTGGACAGAGTTCAAATGGAATGAATTCTGGTATTTTTAGAGTGAAGCAAATAAAATTGCTCACCAGCTTGTTGCTTCGGCCGCTTGTGAATTTGAGGACTTCACTGCAGATGAGTCATTAATGCAATTTAATCCGGCAAACTTTCTCTTAAGCATCTCGACTACGAGGAGGAAACAAGCTTGAATTTCTCCTTGGAAAAATCTCTCGAGCATATGGGTGCAGAATTTGGCTAGTAAAACACCAGGGCAAATGATGAAATTGAAGACAACAACAATCAGGAGCCTCTCTTCTGACCTCTTAACCTCGATTTTTATTGGCACGATAATAACGATATCAAAAGTTTACAGTCTATGATGGACTCTGAGTGTCAATGGAAAACTGAGAGGACAAGTGTTTCATCGAGGAATACAACAAATTCACTGTCATCGGGTAACTCTGAACAACAGGGTGGAATGCAATCCTTCTCAGGCATGAAAGCAACCTCACCTGGCGTTGGAAGCATGCCATCTTGTAGAGTTAGAGATTTAGTTCATCCATCTTCTGAAGGTATAAGTTCTAAGCCTCCTCGTAAAGAAAGTGAAGAAGTGTGGGAAGACTATTTAACTCCAGGTGCAAATACTCACAACTGGACAAGAATATATGACGATTGCAGTACAGAGGCTGGCAGCATTGAAATGTTTGATGGTTCAAAAAAAAAAAAAAAAAACCCAAGAACGTGCAATGTTTCAAACACGATCTTATTTTTGCAAGTTGTGATCATGCTATAGAATTGAAAGTCAAAGGAAACTTAAGCATCGGTTTAGGAGGAAGTGAATGCTCATTGCTTTGCATTGGTAGCTCTGGTGTTGGATCTAACGAGTGTGTGAATCCAGGAAATGATAGGTGGAAGTTAACAACAGGTGAACCATTTTACAACCTTCCAGATTTGTTCACAGGATTCTTTGAATCTGGTGGGGACTCAATCGAGATGCTTGTTGGTATGAAAGAATTGATGGCCAGGAAGGTATTGGAGCACTTCCAAGTGAAATGATACCCTCTCCATCTGAATCTGGTCAAAGAGAAACATTTTGTTCCAATATTGACTGTGCTGTTCAGCATGTGACAGTGCAAAATGTTTCTACTACCTCGAATACTGAAGGGCATGGTGAAAGCATAGACTTCTCATTCATAGAAAATAATGTAGTGATTGATAAAGATACTGGGCTAGATTTATCATTATCTTCAGAGACCAACACAACCATAAGTTCAGATTCTTTTAGAGGTAAATCTGTAAACATATCACGATGTATAGGACGATGTATTCTACGAAGACTTGAGGAATCCGAGCTCACCCAGTTACCATATCTTTAATCAAGATCACTGATATCAACCATCTCACTGGCCTCATGATTTTGGTATGATACTATCGGACTTGGTTCTGCAACAACCATTGGAAGATGGGATGACATAGACGACGTGAGAAAATTGATGGAGATCGCAGAGTAAAAGCGTCCAATGTGGCATCAAAGAGTCTATTCAGAAAGCAATATGGGCAGTACTATTCGACCTTAATATCGTGGATAATGGAGGGCATATGGTTGATGGAGCCATGTTGCTGCTGTGTTGATGTCATTTTTTGTCCTGAATGTAGTGTGGGTGGTCAGGATGGCCAGGAAATCACTATCCGTCCACCAGAGATACGAGAACCTTTACCGCTAATAATTCATCATCTTCCTATAGCTGTGACATTTGATTTCTTTGGCAAAGGAGATATGATGGTCTTAGATACAAATTACAAGGCCAAAGCTGTCCAGGAATGGAATCGCCTGTTTCTTCTTGTTTGTGGAATTGGATTAGCAATCGACCCGTTATTCTTCTATGCTCTTTCTGTCAGTGGAAAATTCATGTTTTTATGTGTGGATGGATGGTTCACAATAACTGTCACCGTTCTACGATCTATGGGCGACGCTATGCATTTATGGAATATATGGTTGCAGGTGAAGTTAGCATATGTTTCGAAACAGTCTCTAGTCGTCAGTTCTGGAAAGCTTATGACCGATCCGCGGTCAATTACGTTGCATTATTTGAGGTCTAGAAAAGGGTTTTTGTTCGATGTCTAATGTCAGCCCTCAGCAGGCCAGAATCTACCTAGTCGACAGACATTTGTCCAGAATCTACCTAGCGAACTCAATGCATCCGTCTGCGAAGCTGCAACATCTCGGGAGAATAATTATCTTCACCCGAATCATTCAGATTTTCAACAATTCTAACAGACAAACAAGGGACATGGCGGTCGAACGTTATATGAAACGCACCAGCTGTCAGAGCACCTGGCAGTCCCCAAGATCCTAAGAATAGCCCATGCATCATCTCATTGCTCTCGGAATATCCAGGGGCTGGCATTTCTTCACACCAACGCGCACCAAACCATGCAAAACAAAAGACTTTACGGATTCATTTTCGCAACGGACATTTTTCACCTGAACCGTGCCGCAACTCTCCATATTTAGGATTTGTATATTTTCTTTCTCTGTACCAGCATACACCATGTGGCGGCCGAAGGTTGCTACAGAGAGTATGGGGTCGCTACCCGGGGGTATCGTTGTGATAAAATGGGACAAATAATTTTTGAAACGAGGCCTTCCTTCATCGGAGGTTGACTCAGAGACTAAGGAACATAATGGAACATCAGTTACCGATTTGCAGCCAAACTGGCATCCAGTTCGTTCCATAAGAAAGACTTTACATCCGAACCCAAGCGATGATGGTGGTTCTAATGCGGACTCAGAACAGCAGACCCTACAACGTGTTAACACTGGGACTACTACATATTATCAGTTCGAATCACACCAACTCTGTAGCTTGAGGGAGTGTTGCTCCACCCTTACCATATTGATTTCATTTATTGCTATTGAATTCGCATATTTGTAGGATGAATTTAGGTTTTTCTGCTGTATTCTGCATTTGAAATCAGATTTCTGGATTCTTTATTTCTTTTGTCTTTTCAAGTAAGTGACTGGTTCGATCTCAGCTCTCGCAAAACAAAAGCAGAAAAATATCTTGCAATAAAACCACAGAAAGAAGATCCGGGCAGCATGATCTCAGAAAATGAGATTTGGCAATCTCTACTCGATAGTGTGGATGGACGATCAGTGATCAAACAGCCCATCAACACAATAAACCCCAGTGGGTTTTGCCCCGATCGATCATGGGCAGCCGCTGAACAGCTACGAGAATCTGATAATAATGGAAAAGAGTTGTTGGGCAACGATTACGATCTAGTTCCAGGTCTATCCGAACCTGTCAAAGGATACACTCCGAAGGATCACTGGCATGCAAATGCACAAACAAGCCTGAACTTGGTTCCAACTAATATGACTCGCACGAATTCGAATATTAAACTCACAGAAGCAGTTGGGAACCTGAAAGTTGAGGGCAGTGCTTTGAGCGAGGGGACACCAGCTTTGAGCCCTCTTATATTTCAGAATCTTGATTTCTGTTCACTGCCCAGTTCCTCTTCTATCAAAGGAGGCATGCCCGCGCTCCCAACTGTGAATTCAATAACAGGGGGATGTTAAGATTTGTAATCTCGTGGTTTAATTAGTTAGCAAAAACAGTTAGTTTACAGTTACTCCCGTTCATAAACGGTATAACTGTTCTTGTTATTATTTAAATACTTCAATGTGAAATCAATAGCCTCAGCGTTCATTTCCAATATCTTTCTCCCATTTTCTTCTTCTTTAATTATTGTTTTCATGGTATCAGAGCGTGAGGTTGGGAGTAGAGAGTCCGCTGTATGCGCCCACTCCCAGATCTTGAAGAAGAACTTGTTGAACGCTGTTTCCAGAACGCTGTCCACTGCTGTCTGCGCGTTGGTGTGCGCCCTCTTCCAGAAGACTGTCCGCTGTCCGCTGCTGTCTGCGTGCTGGTGTGCGCCCTCTCCCAGAAGATTATCCGCTATTGTCTGCACGCTGGTGTGCTTCCCAGAAGGCTGCTGTTCGTAAAGGCTGAATACCCTGCTGATGCTGGCTGCTGCGTAAGGCTGAATATTATTGTTTTTTCAAAAGATTTTTATCTTGTTGTTCAAACTACTGCCCAGCTATTTTGCTGTAGATTGCACTCATTTTT
>JASDQU010323776.1:0-12978 GCA_032191745.1 Picea mariana
GTGAATTTCCCTTTATTGTTTTGATTTTATAACTCGCGAGATTGCGAATTCCGATCTTGGCATTAATTAACAATAATCGTGATGTAGCGGATCCTTAATGATATGATTAACTTAATTGTTGGATCGTGAATCGGGATTTCGAAGATAAGTTTTTAGGAGAATGATATGCCGAGTCGCGAAATCGCGATGCAGTGATGATTAAGGCTCAATAAAATTATGTCGCGACTTCGCGCATCGGAGTTTCGGATGTTTCAACTTTATGAAAGGAAATGCTGAAAGGTGATGTCCTGAGAGGCGATATGCCGAGAACCAAGTTTAACTATGGTTAGTTGTTTACTCTCGGTTCTTGACTATGGTTGAAAAAATTATCGCGTTCTCGGCTCTCGGGTTTGAGAAAACAAAAATTTAGGGTCGGGAAATGCCGAAGCGCAAAACCCCGAGGATGTCATAACCAAAGGTTAAAGGTCTTACACTATTGTTTCCTTGGACGAAAATTAAAACCGAGTTCGCATTCTCGCGACTCGGGACTTGTGAATTCAAGAAATAAGGTGTCTGATTTGCGAGATCACAAAACTTGAAAAATCCTAAGGACAAACATACTTGCGAAAAACGGGCCCTTTGTAAGTGACAAAGCATTACTATTCGGGCAACGAAAGTTTTTTCAGAGTTTTATGATTTTGGAAGGAAAAGGGAAAGAGAACAACTTTTTGTCTTAAGCATCAGAATATTCAAAATTGTGTGAGGCGAAAAAACAGGGGCGGCTCCAACAGAGGGTACATTCTTTTGAAACAAAATGATGTGGTTGAAGAGACTTACCAGTTCCAGCGCGTGGTTGACAATATATGATATGCAGTCCTATGAAGTCATTGGAAAAGTCCAGGTCATGCTAGACGAAGCTTAAATTTCCGTATTGACTCAGGTTAAAACACAGTTTCCTATGAAGTCATTGGAGAAGTCATAGAGGAAGGTTGGAAAACCATACAAAGTTGAGATGTCATGTTGCCTGGGGAATAGAGAGATGAAGAAAGTTGATAAATGTGAAATAATTTCTTATGAAGTTTCCTAGAAAAGTTTTCAGGTCGTATTGACTCAGGTTAAAACAAAGTTTCAACTATGAAGTCACTGCAAAAGTCGCAGAGGAAGGTTGAAAAATCATATAAAGTTGAGATGTCATGTTGACTGGGGAGAATAGAGAGACAAAGAAAGTTGATAAAGGTGAAAGAATTTGGTTGGGTGCCCGTTTAATGCATTCCATCGCGTGCTTGGAGGGAATGCAGTCAAGGGATAGGAAGGGTTCAATTTTGATCAGTGGCTAGCATGGATCTTTCTAAGGAAAATTGGAAATGACTTTTGTCTAGCATCTTAGTGAATCCATGAACAATCAAGCTAAAGCCTATGCACTACTTCAAGGCTTACTCATAGCATTCAAATATGAGATCAAGAGTTTGATTTTCATTAGTGACTCTAACAAAATTATTAAACTAATGTGGTCAAAATCTCCCTTTTCTAATAGCAAGATAACTTCCATTATAGATCATTCCTAGAAGGAAGCCAATAATTTAAAAAATAAATCATTTTATCAACTTTTTGAAAGAACAATCACAAAGTATATGTGCTAGCAAATGAGGCAACCTCATTAAAAATCGGGGTGCTTAAGAAAAGATGGGATATGTATTATAAATCAATACCTTAATCAATATTATCAATAAAATGTAGGCTCATATAGTCACATTGAAGTTCCACACGTCCCAACATCAAGTACAATGGACATACAAGTTTCGAGGACATAAAAATACCTACGCTCCAATTCTTCACATGCCTAAAATTAAATTCAATGTGTCATATAAATGTTAGGTCCAGGTATATTACCAAGGTGGTAGGATAATGGAATTAGAGCTGGGATTGAGTATCAATTGCTAGAGAAAGGTTTCTCTTCTTGACAATGGACTAGTAAGAATATCCCTCGATTTGTGGATTATAATATGGAACTTTTTTTTAAAGGAATTAGGTTTAGGTTGTTAAGCCCTAAATAGTGGCTCATTACCCCTTAATTGGGGAATATTACATTAGTAATGTTGTATTATTTATGTCGGCTTGAGTCCATTAGTTTTAATTGTACCTCCTAGTCTCCTATATATACCAAGGAGACATTTTCATTTGGAATCATCTTGTACTTGAACATTTATGTGGTGTATAAGGAGGTTGCCCCCTCGAAGAGGCTTATTATATGAAATTATCTCTTTTTCAAGGCGTTGAGTACTTATTCTGAGGTTTTCCTATGCTATATTGATATTTGGTTCTTAACATATGATATCAAAGCTCAAGGTCTTGGGGTTTCGCTGCTACATCTGAGACACCTTGGAATTTTCGTTATAACATTTTTTCTACAACGTTTTAGAAGGAACGACTTCGATGATATTTAGTATTCAAATCAAGTTATGTTGGGTTAAAATTTAAGCTTCTGAGGCCTTACACGCTTGGAGATAGAGCCTATGTAAGATAGGGTTCTGGAATCATCCTGAATTGAGTCATTGTGGAATTTTGTTATAAAAATTTTATGTAACGTTTCAGACCCTAAAATCTAGAGGTTATTCACAAAAATTAGTAAGATATATGTGGTAAAAAATTATGCTTCTGGGTCATCTTACATTTGTAGATACACCCTATGGAAGATAGGGTATCTAACTAGTCATATTGACTAGTCTCAAGAAGGTGTTTCAGGTAAAACAATCATAAATTATTCCTAGAGTATCCAAATTGAGTGAGACTGGTTGCATTGGATAGTGGACGGTCCATAGTATCTCTGGTATGATTTTCAGAATTTTATATCAATTATTTTGTGCAGGGCATGCTATACAAGTGAGATCTCCTAGAAAGGAAAAAAATCAGCAAGTTGTGGGGAAGTTACCGTAAATTCCACTTGGCACATCCAATTTTGATCAGACCTATGGCATTGCAAAGAAGAAATATCAAAGAACTACAAAAAATAAATTTTCATACCTAGAAGGGACAAATATTTGGAGATACATCAGAAGAAAGATTGTCTAGCAAAACCACCTCAAAATCAAGGTTCAAAAGTGATACTTGGCCAACATGCCACCCAAAAAGGAAAATTCTACACCAAATAAGCCTCCAGATAGTCCTACATGGACTCTTGATGAAGGTGAAGAAATGTGTAGGGACATAAACGAATTACAAAATAAGAAAGTGACAAAAGATGAACTACAAGGGATGATGGATTCAATTGAAGCTAAATTGGAGGCAATAATGGATACTAAGATGGATAGTTTAAAAAGGGAGATCATGGAAGGATTGAAAAATTTCCTAATAGATAGGACACCTGAAAGTGAAAATGTATCCCATGAAATTCATAATGAGGACACAAGGAAGATGAATCAAGAATGGAGAAACTCCAACTTTGGGTTGAAGACCAACCACATTCCTAAGATCGATATGAAGAAGTTTGATGGCAAGGACCCAATCACATGGATACTTTAGATGGAGAAATTATTTGATCTACATAATGTGCCACATACACAAAAGGTACGAATTGCTTATTTATATTTAGAACCCAATCAATTTGTATGGTATTGATGGCTTTGATCTCGCAAATCACTCGTCACTTGGACAATTTTCATGGAAGAAATGATAGAACATTATGAGGATACAAGGAGCAATACCTTCTTTAGCCAATTGATAAATCTCAAGCAAAAGGGTTCAATTATAGAGCACATCGAGAACTTCCAAAGATTGATAATAAAGGTAACAAATATTCCAGATGAGCACTTGATTGATGTATTCATAGGAACTTTAAAGGATAACATTCAACATGAGGTTCGCCTTTGGGAACCCAAATCATTGGAGAATGCATTTAGGGTGGCAAGAAATGTTGAAAGTAAAAATATGGCTATGGCTACTAGAAGGACCAATCCTAACATCTATAGAGAGAATAATGCTCCTTCTAAAACACCTCAACCTACAAGGTTGACACCTCAACAATTGGAGGAAATAAAAGCGAAAGGTTTATGCTTTAATTGTGACAGTAAGTACAGTAAGGGACATAAGTGTGGTGCGAAGAAATTATTCAACATAGATTGTGAAGAGGAAGAAGAAAAAGAACAAGAACAAGAACCATCTCAAGATGAAAACGTAGAAGAAATTTCGTCTGAAGAGTTGACTCCCACGATATCGTGTAATGCATTGGGGAATTAGCACTCCTCAAACCCTCAAGATCGAAGGATATATCAAAAAGAAAAAGGTAATAGTCCTAATTGATTATGGTAGTACTCATAATTTCATTCACTATAAATTAGCCAATGCTCTCAATTTCTTTGTATACCCCACACTAGAGTTTCAAGTAATGATTGCAGATGGCGGAACTATCAATTGCTCAGGAAAATGCAATAATATCAATATTACTATGGGGGAATATGTAATGAATAGTCCAATGATTGCTATACCCATAAGTGGTGTTGATGTTGTACTAGGAATCCAATGGTTACAATCATTAGGAATAGTGGCTTTTAATTTTCATGAAATTTTCATTGGAAGGAAAAGAAATTGAGTTAAGAGGTATCATAGGGAAACCCAGTAAGGCGATAAGATATAATGGCATGAAAAAATTATTGAAAAAGGGGCATCAAGGTGTTATTGCACAACTATGCTCATTAGATATTCAAACATCTAAGCCATCTATTCCTCTAGATCTCCAAGGGATCATTGATAAGCATTCCAAAGTATTTGAAGATATTCCCAATGGTCTTCCACCCACTTGAAATCATGATCATGATATTCACCTAATTGCTGGGAGTGTTCCTCCTAACATCAGGCTGTACAGATACCCTTATTCCCAGAAGAGTGAAATTGAGCGCATGGTTGAAGAAATGTTAGAGGTTGGAATTATTAGACCTAGCCAAATTTCTTACTCTGCACCAGTGGTAATAGTATTCAAGAAAGATGGCTCATGGCATATGTGTCCATATTATAGAGAGCTCAACAAGATCACTATTAAAGATAAGTTTCCCATTCCCATCATTGGTGAATTGTTATATGAACTACATGGAGAAATCTATTTCACAAGGTTGGATCTTCGTTCATGGTATCATCACATTAGAATGAAGGAAGAAGATATCCCAAAAAAAATGTTCCGAACTCATGAAGGCCATTATCAATTTTTGGTCATGCCTTTTGGCCTTACAAATGCACCTTCCACATTCCAAGGGTTGATGAATTCCATTTTCAATCGCTTCCTTCAAAAATTTGTGTTAGTATTTTTTGATGATATACTAATCTGTAACAATTCTTGGGAGGATCATGTGCGACATGTTGACAAGGTGCTACAACTACTAAAGGAACGACAACTATATGCCAAACCATCCAAATGTTTCTTTAGGGTGAAGGAGGTAGAGTATTTGGGTCATATTGTATCTCATGAAGGTGTCAAGGTAGGCCCTAACAATATTAAGGCCATGATGGACTGGCCAATTCCCAAAACATTGAAGAATCTTAGAGGATTTTTGGGTTTGATAGGTTACTACTGCAAGTTTGTTCAACACTATGGAAGAATAGCAGCACCTTTAATGACACTAACTAAGAAGGATGCATTTTCATGGACTCCAGAGGCAACTAAATATTGTAAACAACTTAAAGAGGTGATGTGCAAATCTCTTGTCTTGACCACTCCAGACTTCACAAAAACCTTTCTTTTGGAGTGTGATGCCTTGGTAAATGGAATTGGTGTTGTCGTAATTCAAGAAGGAAGGTCCCTGGCTTTTGAAAGTCGACCACTCAAGGGAAATGACTTACACAAACCCATTTATGAGAAGGAAATGATGGCAGCACTACATGCATTGAATAAATGGCGTCCTTACCTAATAGGTAGGCACTTCAAGGTTAAAACAAATCATGATAGTCTTAAATACTTCTTGGAACAAAGAATATCTTCAGAAGAACAAAAAAAATGGGTGACCAAGATATTGGGTTATGATTTTGAAATCGTCTATAAAAAAGGAAGGCAAAATGTTGTGGCAAATGCACTCTCAAGAAAGGATGAATATGTTGAGGCCTTTCTCTATGCTATCTCGATCATCCAACCCGATTGGATAATAGAAGCAAGGGATGAATGGAAGAATGACTAAAAAGTGTGTACTCTCATTCAAAGGTTGAAGCAGGATTCCAGTGCATCAGATACATTCACATGGAAAAATGATTCACTATGGTACAAAGATTGCTTATATTTATGTAATAACTCCCAAATCAAACAAAAGGTACTATTGGAATTGTACACCTCTCCAGTAGGAGGGCACTCAGGATTTTTGAAAACCTACCATAGGGTCAAGAAGGAATTTTTTTGGGATGGCCTTGAAACTGATGTTCAAAGGTTTGTCACAGAATGGTTGGTTTGCCAACAAAATAAGGTGGAAACAATTAAGACCCCAGGTCTTTTACAACCATTAGCCATCCCAAGTCGGTGCTGGGAGGAGGTTTCCATGGATTTCATAACAAGGTTACCAAAATCTGAAGGAAAGAGTGTCATCATGGTGATTGTTGATAGAATCACCAAGTACGCACACTTTTTTGCACTCTCTCATCCCTTCAAAGTCAGTACAGTTTCCACTGCATTCATGGAGAATGTTCAAAAGCTACATGGCAGCCCAAAGATTATTGTAAGTGACTGAGATCCCATCTTCACTCGACATTTTTGGACATAATTATTTTCTTGTTTGGGTACTCAATTGGCTCATAGCTCATCCTATCATCCTCAATCTGATGGACAAACCGATATAGTGAAAAACTTTCTGGAAGGCTATCTTCGTTTCTTTGTCTCTAATAAACAAACACAATGGTTCAAATGATTACCCTTGGTAGAATGGTGGTATAACACTTCCTTTCATACTGCAACAAAAATGACACCATTTATGGCACTCTATGGATACCACCCTCATTCCATCACTTCTTATCTAAAATAAAAATCTAAGGTTCAAGCAGTGGAAGATCACATTGATCATCAACAACAAGTTATCCAAATCTTAAAGGACAGCCTGACCATGGCACAAAATCGCATGAAACAACAAGCAGATCAACATCGTAGTGAAAGAAGTTTTGAAGTAGGGGATTGGGTGTTTTTAAGACTACAACCATACAAACAGATGTCCCTCAAGCAAGCCAAGAAGAATAATAAATTATCACCAAAGTACTATGTCCCTTATAAGGTGTTGCAATAGATTGGTACTATGGCATACAAATTGGATTTGCCTGCATCTTCACGATTACACCCAGTTTTCCATGTTTCATGGTTAAAGAAGGTTATAGGTGACAAGATCCCAATTCAAACTATATTTCTAGAACTTGACGAGGAAGGAAAAATAATATTGTAGCCCGAAGCCATCATTGACATAATAATTTGCCAGCTGAGGAATAGATCCATTTCAGAGTATCTCGTTAAATGGAGGAAACTATCGACTGAAGATTCCACTTGGGAAGATGAGTCTTTTATACAGAAGCATCCAGAGTTACTCAAGTGTTGCGGACAACACTTGTCTCAAGGGGAGGGGCATGTTAAGCCCTAAATAGTGACTCATTACCCCTTAATTGGGGCATATTACATTAATAATGTTATTTTATTTATGTCGTCTTGAGTCCATTAGTTGTAATTGTACCTCCTAGTCTCCTATATATACCAATTAGACATTTTCATTTGGAATCATCTTGTACTTGAACATTTATGTGGTGTATAAGGAGGTTTCCCCCTCAAAGAGGCTTATTATCTGAAATTATCTCTGTTTCAAGGCGTTGAGTACTTATTCTGAGGTTTTTCTATGCTATATTGATATTTGGTTCTTAACACAGGTTGTGTTGGCTTTTGGAATTTCCTGTCTTTTGGAATTTGGGTGTTGTGTTTCGACATTTCAATGTTTTGGCTCTCAGAATTACTCTTTTTATTAAATCCCATGAGTTCATCCCACCTTGGAGCTAGTCTTAGTTCCTATGCTATTGTTCTTTTGGTGGTTAATTTCTGGGGTATTCTACTTGTTGGTGTTCTAGACATCTCTTCCAAGGGGTTTGTCCCCTTCATTTTGCATGTCATATATTTCTCTAGGATCATTTGTGTGTTAAGAAATTTGGTGCTTCTCTTTGGTTGGGTGCACAAAAAGATTTTTTTGTGCTTTGGGCTTATGGTTTTATGCTACAATTTGAGAACATTCTTTTCAAGAATTGGCAACCCTATTTTGTTATGTTTATATATCTCATGGATTACAAGAAAGTTCAAGAAATTTATAGAGCCCTTTGTCGACATGAGGAAACTATCGAATGCAATCAGACCTCTATTTTCTTGGCGACAAAAAAAGTGCATGATAACAAACACTACTTCACTTCTTATAACTCCACAATCATGAACACATTAGCATGAAAAAACAACAAATTGATACACTGAAACAAAGTGTAACATGCTCAAGAATTTGGTTCTCAATTTAAGTAAAAGTTCTCAGTTAACAACCTCCAACTACACGATGCCCCCAAACTTGTTAGGTAGCATAAGCATAAACAAAGAAAAATTAAATGCCAAGTATAAAACCGAGAACCATAAGACACGACATCAATCCCACAATTAACACAATGATTTACGTGGAAACCCAGCATGGGGAAAATCCACGGGGCAATGATAATCAATATTCTTATTATTCAAGGGAAAATTACAATAACCAATTACAGACATACAACCATCCTCTCCTTTTTCCCACACACAATGTTACACTGCATTTCTACTCCACACCTCTACAGGTATGGTATTTATATAGGATCAGTTATACAGTTAAAGATACTCATTACAACCCAACCCATCAATTACACAACCTGTTCATTGAAGAGTGCATGCACGCACAATATAATTTTAGTTGATGTGCATACAACCACATGGGAAATTAGTTGGCACGTTTTCAACAATATCCACCTTGAAAACAATTTACCTGATATATCATGTCTGAATTAATTCATCACCTTTTATGCAAGCCAAGAGAATCCAAACACCATCATAGATTCTCTAACAAAACTGGTTTCGTAAACATGTCTGCATAATTCACTTTTGTATGGACCTTTTCCAGAGCCACTCCCCTTTCATCAACAACCTGTCTTACAAAGTGGTATTTAATAGAAATATGTTTCATCTTACTGTGATAAGTTGGATTGCTAGCCAAATGAATAACACTTTTACTATCGTAGAATACTTTCACCTTGTCCTGCATCCTTCCAAACTCACCCAACAAACCTTTTAACCAAATTGCCTCCATACATGCATGTGAAGCAGCCATATATTCTTCCTCAATAGTGGATAAAGAAAATACGTTTTGAAGCTTTGACATCCAACTAACAAGTTCTCTTGCAAGAGTAAAGACACATCCTGAAGTTGATCTCCTTTTGTCCAAGTCACCTACAAAATCTGAATCTATATTATTGCAAATTGAATCACTGGAACCATCATAGGTGATAGAATAATTACTTGTGCCTCTAAGATACCAAAGCACCCTTTCACTACTTCCCAATGCTCTTTACCTAGATTTTCCATGTATCTATTGACAACGCCAACTGCATGTGAAATATCTGGTCTAGTTCTCACTATTGCATACATCAAACTTCCTACTGCACTTGCATATGGTACACATGACATATAATCATTTTCTTCTTCATTACTAGGAAATAAACCTGAAGAAAGCTTGAAATGGGAAGCCAAAGGGATCTGTACGGGTTTCACATTATTCATACCAAATCTCATAAGTATTTTATCCACAATAAGTATTTTATCCACATATGTTGTGATAACCATAGCATACCATTTTTTTTGTCTTTGTGTATCTCCGTGCCCAAGATTTGTTTTTCTACTTCTAGATTTTTCATATCAAACTCCCTAGCCCATTGAGCCTTTAAACTGTTGATTTTCACCATGCTTTTTCTTTCCACAAGCATATCGTCAACATATAACACCAAAATAATGAATATGCCATTTTCCAACTTTTTAAAGTAAACACAGTGATCATATTCACTTCTTGTAAAATTTAGGCTCACCATGAAGGAATCAAACTTCTTGTACCATTTCCTAGGAGACTGCCTCAGACCATACAATGACTTCTTGAGTTTGCAAACAAATCTCTTATTGCGATCCTAAACAAACCCTTTTGGTTGTTCTCTCTCTCTCTCTCTCTCTATATATATATATATATATATATCATCATCATCATCATCATCATCCAAATCTCCATCTAGAAATGTTTTTTTAATAGCTAACTTCTCTAACTCAAGATCAAGTAAAGCAACTAGTGCTAACACAACATGAATTGAAAC
This sequence comes from Picea mariana, assembly GCA_032191745.1. NCBI lineage: Eukaryota > Viridiplantae > Streptophyta > Pinopsida > Pinales > Pinaceae > Picea > Picea mariana. Next base: position 10,336 of record JASDQU010323776.1, read on the forward strand.
AAGATTCACAAGTGGTGAAAAGATTTCATGAAAATCAATACCTTCCTTTTGAGAATACCTTTTTGCTACTAGTCTTGCTTTATTCCTTTCAACTTTATCATCAATGCCCTTTTTCAATTTGTAGACCCATTTGCAGTCGACAACCTTCCTGTCCTTTGGAAGTTCTACCAGGTCCCATGTTTTATCCCTCTCTAAGACATCCATTTCTTCTTTCACAACTTATTTCCATTTATCACTTTCAGATACCTTTATTGGTTCATGATAACAACTAGTTTCTCCATCAATAGAAACCAAAGCCACATATGAAACATAATCATCATACCTTGTAGGAGGATTCCTGACCCGTGTAGATCTCCTTAGAGATGGTTGAGGCATATTCTAAGTTTCCTGAATATTTTTTGCGTCTTCATCTTCTTCTTCTGAAACTTCTTCATGCTCCTCCCTTTTTGAAAATGGTTGAGTCTCCAACTGAATTTGTTGAACTTGTGATACTTGTTCTTGTCTCAATTCAACATCTACCAATGTTGATTTTAAGAGTGAGGATTTATCAAATACTACATCTTTTCTTATGATGATTTTGTGGGTAGTAGGATCCTACAATATGTACCCTTAACTCCATCACCATAACCAACAAAGACATACCTCTTTGATCTAGGATCTAACTTAGAACATTGATTTTTAGAAATAAGAGCATAAGTGTCACAACAAATATTCTCAGATTTGAATAATCACGTGAATGACATGTCCATACCTCTTTTGGAATCTTACAGTTTATTGTAGTTGATGGTGACCGATTGATCAAATAGCATGTTGTAAGAACTGCTTATGCCCATAATTCCTACTGCAACTTGGAATTATTGAGCATGCTCCTTGCTCTCTCTAGAAGAGTCCTATTCATGCGTTCAACAACATCATTTTGCTAAGGACTATAAATCGTGGTCTTATGTCTTTCGATCCCAGATTCCTTGCAATAGTTTTCAAATTCCATAGATGTGAACTCACCTCCATTATCTGTTCTTAAACATGTGATTGACCTTTCAATGCACTTTTCAACCAAAGCTATGAATTGCTTAAAAGTATTAAATACATTAGATTTTCTTTTAAGTAAATAGGCCCAAACCTTTATAGAGTAATAATCTATAAATGTCACAAAATATGACGTTCCTCCAAAATAAACCGTACAGGATGGTCCCCAAACATCTGAATGAATGTAATCTAGGATACCTTTTCTTATATGTCTTCCTATTTTAAACTTTTGTCTACACTGTTTTCCAAAAACACAATACATGTAGAAATTCAAATTCAAAAACTTTAAACTTGGAAGYGAMGTACGATCAACCAATACCTTAGGCCCTTTCTCACTCATATGACCCAAACGTTGGTGCCATAAATGAACAAATTCACTTGAACCTTCATATGCTACCACTGCTTGATTTATTTCAGTTCTTCCTTCAAGCTGATAAAGGTTCTTGATCCTCTTTGCCTTCATGACTACTAAGATTCCTTTGGACACCTTCAGTACTCCACCTTGAGTTGTACACATGTAACTAGTAGAATCTAGAACTCCCAAAGATATCAAGTTCTTTCTAAGTTCAAGTACATGCCTTACATCTATTAATGTTCTTATAGAACCATCATGCATTTTAATTCGGACGCTACCAACCCTAATAATTTTACAAGAAAATTCATTTCAATAAAAACAACACCATCATCAATAGATTGGTAAGTTGAGAACCAATTTATATTAAGACACATGTGATTGGATGCACTAGAATCTAACAACCAATGTTGATGTTGATGTGAAATATCACAAGTAGACAATACCTCATCAACCATACCTAAACCTGGATCTAAACTTGTTTCATCTAAATTAGCTTCCTTTGCTTCCTTTGTGGAGTCCTCTTTGGATGCATTCTGTCTTTTCCAACAAAACTTCTTCAGATGCCCTGATTTCCACATAACCAACATTTCTGCTCACTCTTCTTGCCTTTTGACTTAGACGTTGATGTACCCCTTTGATTTTTACCTCTTTCTGTAGATCAACCTTTGACCACCATTGCTTCCATTGTTGAGGTTTCTTGATTGGAGCTTCTCCGCATTTCCTCAGCCAACAGAGCTCCCATAACAATGTCTTAATCAATGAAATATGTTGAGATAAACCACATAGATGTGACAAGATGATCCCAAGACTCAGGCAATGAACACAATAGTGTAACTGCCTTGTCCTCATCTTTGTACTTTACTTCCATACTAGATAATTGACAAATCAATGTATTGAAAATGTAACACCCATCCACAAGATGCTAAGCAATTAACAAATTTTTTTTTTTTTTAACACTTGCACATTAACAACTTTGTTTTAGCATTATTTCATTAATTTTTATTTACACATTTCTTCTACATCTTCTCAATGATAAATCTAATAACATGATAAAATAAGTAGTAGGCTAACTTTAAGATTTAAGAATTTAAAACATAAGTATACTCAAAATATCAATAACAAAATATCACTGAAAAATACCTCATCCTTAGCTTGTCGAAGCTCACCATTTGTACTGTAGTCCTGGGCGCTTCCAAGTATTCTTTTCCCGCTTGCCCAGAGTGAAACAACGGAATCCTCCCTGCCAACTAGGAGCCTAGCCG
>JASDQU010323781.1:2215-12977 GCA_032191745.1 Picea mariana
CTCACACTTTACCCCTTCATTGAATAGAGTTTGTTGGTTAGACCTAACGCTAAGTTCAAGTGTTTCTCTCAAACTTTACCCCTTCATTGAATAGAGTTTGTTGGTTATGCTTATGATAAATTAAGCCAATTCCATAACATTGTTTGATTACATTGACCTTTGCAAACTCCATTGTATACATAGCGAAGATGGCATCTTGAAAAATTAACTCCTTTATGATAAAAAGGAGGGAGAAATGATAGAATATGCACATGATCTTTATAAAAAGGAATTTCAAAGGAAAAATAATAACATGACTTTGTAAGCTATCCAAAAAGATCATGTAGAAGTAGGTATTAAACATCTTCTCAATTGAAAGTTCTCCATTGAAAGGCACCCAATTTTCATGGTTTTATAGTGGAAATAGTAGAATGGGGAGGATTACCATTGAATTCAAGATTATTAAGAATATATTTAATCAAGAAACATGGCACATGTTTAAGCAACATGGCAGAGGTTCCCTCCATATTTGTAAGTTAGCAATATCATAGTATACACTTGTTTACAACAGAGTAATATAAGAATGTAAGAAATTATACAACCATTATGGTTAGTGACCTTATTGGTATGTTAAATTTAGCATCATTATATAGACAGAAAATTGGGGAAAAGAAAACAAGATCAAGGCTTCTTCTTAGAGAAGTTTCAACTTAAGAATTGACTATTGGGTAACTCATAGTCATTATTTAGAACAGGTGAGGTAAAGGTAGTGTTACTTATCTATGTTTTGCTTATTTTGCTAAATTTTTGGATGTAGTCACTCGAATTGAAATTTCGAAAAGGATGGATAAATTAGGAATTATTGTTGAGTGGAAATAAGCATTTTTTCTCTTATATGAAAAGGATATGTTAGAGCTAACAATACTTATAAATGATAAAAAAAATTTATACAAAAAGGTTATGGAAGAACTTGGGAGACCCATAATTAATAAAAATTGAAGCGCCAAAATCAAAATCAACAATGACAGTGATGTGAAACCAGGGTCTCCCCTCTCACCAACAATATTTGGCCAATTTATCTAGATGATATAGATGAAATAAAGTATTGGATGAGAAAGGATGGAGGATGAGTGCTTATAATAGAATGTGTTGTTTGGTTATTGTTGATTTATGTAAATGATATGGTGTTGTCAGAAAAAGAAAAAGATAAGTTTCCAAGACATCTTGTTGCCTTAAGCTACTTGAAAATAAAAGTTATGTCAACAAAACCAAGGTAGTTTTATTAGGGAGACACTTGAAATAAGGATATAACCATTATATTTAATGGTGAAAAATCATAGGTGGTTTCTTATTACGAGTACTTGTGTCTTAAATTTAACTCTAGTTATAACTATAAATGTGGTGTTGAAAAGTGTGTAATAAAGAGCATGATAGATATTTATTCAATATAAAACAAATCTAGATAGATTTAATAGTAAAGTTGGGAATTGAAGAAATCTTTATTCAGAAAATTAGTACATACATTGATTTTATAAGTTGTCTTGTGATAGTTAAGAGAGTTCAGAAACAATTCTTATGAGAAAAATTAGGAGTAAAAGTACAAATACCTTATTTATAATATATTTAATAAAAAAAGAGACATGGTCATGAACAATTTAGGTCAATCAAGAGAGATATAGTGGAGAAATGTAATTCAAAGAGATAGATGAAATTTAGTATAAATGAGAAGACTAATTACGCTTTCTTTGCAAACAAGGAAAAGTTCACGAGGTGCATGTGGTGTTGCTTTGCTAAATAAAAAATATAGATGGAAAAGTATAAATGAGAAGAGTAATTACTTTTTCTTTGCAAGCAAAGAAAAATTGATGAGGTGCATGTGGTGTTGCTTTGTTATGCTATGAGAAAAGCACTTAATGAAATATTAAACATTAAAACATCAAGACTTAAATAGTTTATATAGCTAGATGAATGTTCATTAACAAATAACAACATTTAGATTAGTTTAAAATAGTAATATATATATATAATTAGTATATATATGGAACATTAATAATTAGTATATATATGGAACATTAAAACATGAAGATTTAAATAGTTTAAATAGTTGGGTGAATTTTTTTACTAATAGATTAGTTTAAAACATCAAAAAATTAAATATTATTGGTATACATATAGCTCATAAAGATAAAGTAAAATGGAGATGTAGAAAATTTGTCGAGAAATTACTCTTTAATGTTATTTTTTCTTGTATTAAGATGTAAATTAAAATATTCTATATAGTTTGAGTGGGTCTAATGGTTAAGAACATGTGTTTCCTCCTAAAAAATCACAAGTTTGAATTTAGAGGAAGATAGGATATGTATACCGTTAATATTATGGTAGTTGCGGGAGGTATTTACCTCCACGTGTGAACCTGGCGAGAATAGAAGACTCTAGAAAGCAAGAGAAAACCCTAATGAGTTGGCTAATAACCCTAGAAGTCTTGTCATCTCAAGATGATAATTTATATTAGGTTATTAGCCTCCAAGAGAAGAAGTCGGCCAGAAATAATAATAATATATTGAACAAACACATATCCAGAAGGAGAAGTCGGCCCCAACAAATCTGGAAGAGCCAGTATAAATACAGGGCAACAGTTCTCATTTGACACATCTCAGAATTGCAAAGAGCAACTGGTGTGCACTACAGTATCCAGTTTCGTGCACACATGTGGAGGAGGGTTGCAGCTGCAGCTGCAGCAACAGCTAGTTTTCAGTATTGGCTTGGACTATCTCTTGGCTAGGGTTTGGACTATTTGATCAACTATTGTTGGTGCGATATCCTTGGAGGAAGATGCGCTACAAAATGTTTGGATATGTAGTGTCAGGTTTTCTTCTGGAGTAATTCTCAGTCAAGGTTAAGGTGCTTGGAGGGTGGCTTCGACCTATGGTTGGCTGATGAGGGTATCGTCAATGGTAAACCGAGCACACCATCTTATATATTCTAACAGGTTATGGGCCCACACTTCCTTCATTCAGTATAAACACTAGAATGAAACATAGCCACTAGGATATTGAGCTCGCTGAAGAACTGTCACTAGGGTTACTAGTAGGAGTAGCTTCTAAGACACTGCCACTAAGGTTACTAGCAGGAGCAGTTGCAGAAACCCTAATCCTCTTGTTGAGGCACCTTAAGTGAATAGATTGACCTAATCACTCAACATATCCATGCGATCTAGCCTAGTGCATCTCCTGATACTCTCAGCAAGCCAAGACGTGAAGTTTGAATTTTTGGTCAAATATAGGGTTTGACCAAGTCAAGAAGCCATGACAAACTCTATGAAGTATGAGAACAAGTTAGATGGAGCCTCCAACTTCAGAGCATGGAAGACAAGGATCGACCTCATCCTTTTCAAGAATAAAATGTTGGATATCATCAAAGGAAAGATCGTGAAACCAAAGTTTGAAGAAGCAAAAGAGAAGGAGCCACAGAATGTTGCAGCTATGGAGAAGTTCAAAGATTTTGACATCAATGCCATGAGTATCATAGTCGAATCTATAAAAGACCACTTGATACCCTACATCTCCCATATTGACTCATCAAATAATATGTACGATGCCCTAACAAATCTCTTCTCAGTCAGAAACATTGGACAAGTTATAAGTCTGAGAATGAGCTTCGTGACATGAAGATGAATGAGTATGATAGCATAGCATCATACTTTGTAAGGATCTCCCAGTTAAGAGATCAACTACAAGCTATTGAAGAGATTATTTTGGAGAAGGAATTGGTGAACATAGCACTCAATGGTCTTCCCAAGACATGGGATGCATTTTCCGCAAGCATGAACACAAGGAAGGAGTACCCGATGTTTGAAGAACTTTGGACTTGCTGTGCTCAAGAAGAATCAAGGACAAATAAAAAAGAGAAACCCCAAAATAATTACGACGATCAAGATTTCACATCAAGATTCAAGAACTTTAGGAACAAAAGGAAGTTTGGCTCAAGGAGGAAGCCAAATCAAGAGAAAGACATTTCAGAAGTGCAATGCTTCAACTGTTGAAAGCATGGTCACTATAAGAATCATTGTCCCGACGTAAAGAAAAGGAAGGAGAAACACGAAGCATCGATTGTCGAAGAAAAGAAACCTACAAAGAAGACTAACCAGGATGGAAGATACTTCTTCTTCTAAAAGGTAACAACACTCTTCTTATTTCTTGTTTTCTTCATCTCTGTACATATCATATTTGCATCGTCCAGTACATATCTTGTATATATATCACTTGGAAGATAATGTGTTCCAAGAAGAACTATACCTATGGAAGAACAAACAAGATGAAAATAGATATCATTAGATAATACACATGAAAGAATGAAATACAAATCACGTGGAAGCTATTAAAAGATAAAGTCGAATCAATCATGAAGAGACTTAGAAGAAGAAAAGACTGAAAGAAGTCAACAATCGAGAGGAAATTGGAAAAAGAACTTATGACGTTTTGTAGAAAACAAGAATACAAAAGCGTGGACTATATTAGACAAGAGAGCCAATTATACATTGCAGAATACAATAAGGATGTAGATGGAAGCGTGGACTCTGTTAGACAGAGGGAGCTAATTATATGCACTTATACATGAAGCAAGGATTAGGAGAGAGCTAATCCTATGATTCATTCAAGATGATGAAATATATATATCCATGGTAGCATTCATGAAAGACAGTACATGTTCATTTCAACCACGGAAGAAGACTTTTTCGAAGAGAAGCCTTAAAGTATTACTGGTTGTCCATCAAGATCTGTGTTCGTATGATGAAAGGAAGAAGTGGAATCTCTAGAGCATGGAATCTATAAGAAACTCCATGGGCCCAAAAGCTAAAAAAAAACATGAAGAAGAACATGAACATTCCAAGAAAGAAAGAGAAACCATAACAACCAGTCATTGTATCAAGAATCACAAGATTTCCAGCCTGATATGAACTCACTAAAAGAAATCAAGAAGATGAACTGAAAGTCGTAATGAAGAACAGTGGATGGAAGACTTATAAATAAAATCATTGGGGGATCTAGAACTATAGGTTCTCCCAGATGGAGGGAGAATACTATGATGACTACTTGTTCTAGTACACCAGACATATCACTACATGAGTCATCGTATCATCCGCAACATCCATGAGTCGAAATTCTACATCAAATAAATGAAAAAGAATGTTCTCTAGAGAAAATTGAATAAAGAGCGTATGAAGAGAAATCTCAAAGACTTTGAGGCATACCAGAAAGAGACTCCTATATGCAGATAGAAGAAGATAACTTGGTGGAGAACCTCCAGTGCATAGCAAAAGTGTGGTGAAGATTTCCTATAACATCAAGATGACTACTCAGTAGATCAAATCTCATGATGACAGAAGAAGTGCCACATAAATATGTTCCATTTTTCCAACTATGATATACTCTATTGTTTAGATCTACATGAAGCCTTGATAGTGTTCCAGACTAAATCACATTTGAAATCAAACATTACATTATCCATGATGAAGTCCAGAAAGGAGAAAATGATTCTCCAATACATATTTCCACATCTGATCAAATAAGTAGACATTTTGGTAAACTCTCTATCTAAAATGAAAGAGTTTGCGTACTCAAGCTGGAGCTCATGGAAACAAATTCATTCTTATTGAAAAAAGAAGAAATGACTCTCCAATTTAGGAGGGAGCACTGAAAACATTATTGAAGACATTTCATTTTAAATTTGAAAAATAGTCCATCTTGGACAGATGCTTTCCTGTTCGGAAAGTGGATTGAGACTTCTGATGGGCAATAACTTTCCATTGTGGTTAACATGGGAAGTAGTCTGATTGTTGAGGTATCATAGACATCGACTTCCCATTGTGGTTAACATGGGGAGTGGTCTAGGGCAGTCTCTCTTCTTGAGGGTTACTCAAGAAGACTGGCCCGCCTTGCCAGACAATGATTTCTCATTGTGGTTAACATGAGGAATGGTCTATTTTGGAGGTTGATGCAGAACAGTCTTTTCCTCTTGTGGTTAACTAAGTAAATGGTCTAGACAGTCATTCCTTAGGGTTTATACATTCTCTCTAGGGTGCACTTTGATTAGTGTAGGAGGAATGGCCCAGGGTGGGGAATGGTCCAGGCTCAGCAATCGGGAACAGACATTCCTTAGGGTTATACATTCTCTCTAGGGTGCACTTTGATTAGTGTAGGAAGAATGGCCCAGGGTGGGGAATGGTCCATGTTAATAATACATTATAGTTATTCTTCCTTGATTGAGAAGAATAGTCCAGATAGCTCATTGTTCTACTGTGAGGGCATATATTCTTTCATATATCAAAAACGTGAGTGAAAGATTGGCCCAAATGATTCAATTTATATCATAACATTGTTTCTGTGCAGGTTGCTATCAGATGTTTGTTATGAAGACCATATGACAGTAGATGAAGACTACTGTGGTGGATATGTTCCATTGTTCGTGAGGCAGATATTATTTCAGAGCTCACATATGTGAGTGAAATATTGGCCCAGATAATTCAGTTTATATCATAACATTGTTTCTACGCAGGTTGCTATTAGATGTTTGTTATGAAGATTGTATGACAGTAGATAAGGACTACTGTGGTGGATATGTTCCACTGTTTGTGACTATACGTTGCTGATCAAGTACTTGTGTGTTACTTGGTGTGGTAGTGTACCACTGGATTGTAGTTATGTACTACTATGAATAGACATAGTTGTGTTCTATCTTTGATCTAATTGCCTTGAAGACTATCAGTAGTTTATTGGAGATAATCATCATCCAGATGGATGATGAACAGAGATTTTCCAGATGGAAAACAATTTAGAGCATTTACTCTTCTTGTATCACTCTATGGTGAGAGTGACTTATCCAACATCATATCTAATTACTCAGATGAAGTATGGTTTCAATAAATGATGCAGCTGATGGTGATGGTGATGCTCATTATCTAGTCATGAGATAGTCTAAATGACTATGTTGATGCTACTAGGTAAATGGTATGTTTTTGTGCTCAAGACCATTACCTATAATACCTCCCTAGCTAGGAGGGAGTGTTAATATTATGGTAGCTGCGGGAGGTATTTACCTCCGCATGTGAACCTAATGAGAATAGAAAACCCTGGAAAGAAAGAGAAAAGCCTAATTAGTTGGATAATAACCCTAGAAGTCTTGTCATCTCAAGAAGATAATTTATATTAGGTTATTAGCCTGCAAGAGAAGAAGTCGGTCAGAAATAATAATAATACACTGAATAGACACATATCCAGAAGGAGAAGTTGGCCTAATCAAATGTGGCAGAACCAGTATAAATATAGGGTGCCAGTTCTCATTTGACACATTTCAGAATTTCAGAGACTAATTGGTGCCCACTTCAGTTCCCAGTTTGGTGCGCACATGTGGACGACGGCTGCAGGTGCAGCTGCAGGAGCAACTAGTTTTCAGTATTGGCTTGGACTATCTCTTGGCTAGGATTTTGACTATCTGATCAACTATTGTGGGTGTGCTATCCTTGGAGGAAGACGCGCTACACCTTATTTGGCTATCTAGCCTAGGTTTTGCTTCCATATTAATTCTCACTCAAGGTTAAGGTGCTCGGAGGGTGGCTTCGACCTATGGTTGGGTGACGAGGGTATCGTCAATGGTAAAACAATTACACCATCTTCTATATTCTAACATATACCTCAGAAAAATTTATACAACTGCAATAATTTTGGACAATTCTGATCTGGAATTCTGAAGGATGCTTGTATCCGTAGACTTTTTATACATACTGCAATAATTTGGGAAAATTTTGATCTGACATTCTGAAGGATGAAATTCAAAATTCTATTAAAAGGATATGTTCAGTTTTTGCCTTGCCATAAATGTTACATATCATCCAATATTATTTTTCATATTTCGTCTGCTAGTGGACAACCCATCCATCTTTATCAATTTTAGGTAGGAATAATACAAATTCTGTTGAAACTTTATCATCTCTGGACTTCATTAGCATCGTTTGGCTTGAGGATTTAACTAACAAAGAACTCCTAAATTTTTAAAGTTCTCTGATATCTCACAGTGATAGGCAACTGTTAGCATAGTTCTTCAGGCATAATGTTGTTGTCATTATGATTTTTGGTAAGTTCTAAGACAAACTAAAAAGAGAATTGCTTTCAAGGTATACCAATTCCATCATCATGTTCTTGTTTGTTCATCTGTAAAGGTAAACATGTCTTTATTAAATTCAATATTTTTATAAGAGTTGTTTCCTAAAAGTTGAGAAAAAAACAATTCTTGGGTTTTGCACGATCAGACTCAAATCTAGTTGTTAAACAATTATTATAAACTAAAAGAGATTTAAGGTATCAACTGAAGTGTAGAAAATGGAGGCAAATTGGAGTTCAGATTTCGTCTTTTACAATACCTGACGCAAATTACAAAACAATAATAAACTTCGTGCAGTCAACAAATAAACTCCACACACTTAACTTTGTTCAGTCAAACAAATAAACTTCACACACTAAAATTTGTATAGTCAAACAAATAAACTTCGTGCACTAAACTCTACGCAGCCAAACAAACAAACTTTGCGTGCTAAAACTCCACACGCGCTCCAACAACCTTATACGAAGTCAATAAATAAAATAGCGTGAAATGTCTAAGGCTAAGATATAAATCGAAAAGAGTTTACGAACTCAATAAGTACAAATAGCGTATCAACGGAGAGAACACCTCCGAATACAAAAAATTTATTCAATGTGCTTTCAAGCTATTTTTTTTGTTGTTGTTATCAATTACAATTCAACTGTGGTATTTAAACACCAAAAAATTGCCCCTTCGATCTGCTTAAAGGATTTAATTAGGACAGTGATGGTAGCGGGTTTCCTTCAAAGGTTAAGATGGCCACCGCTTAAGCAATGTAAGACAAATTAGTAATCGGTGGTTAATCATCGAGTCTTGAAGCGTCAAGCCACCGATTTACCGTTTGCATAAAGGCGGTGAAATGATTACATCCTGACATACTCCCTCTTAATCATTTCAGAGAAAAAAAAACTGAAAATATGTAAAACAAAATTGATGTAAACAATGCATTATAGCTTGCAGACCCCAATATTTCTTCTATGGATTTTAAACAATTCATTTCCCAAAGATTTCGTAAATATATCTGCAAATTGTTCTTCCGATATGAAGAATTTAACAGAAATTTCTTTACCATTTACCAAATCTCGAATGAAATGATACCTTGTATCAATGTGCTTACTCTGTTTGTGAAAGACATGATTCTTTGACAGCGCAATGGCAGATTTATTGTAACATACAATTTGGGTTAGATCATTCTAGTCATACAACAATTCATTCAATACCCTTCTCACCCACACAACTTGACATGCAGCTACAGTTGTTGCAACGTACGCTACCTCAGTAGAAGATAGAGTCACAATGGGTTGTTTCTTTGATTCCCATTCCACTTCTCCAGATCCAAAACTGAACGCATGCCCAGATGTGCTTTTCCTGTCATCAATGGAACCTACAAAATCATTATCAATATATCCGATCAACTCAAATTTTAAATTTGATGTGTATCGGATACCAAAGTCAGTTATTTCAGCAACATATCTCAAGATCCTCTTTCCTGCTTGCCAATGAGTACTCTTCAAAGTCTCCATGAATCTCGAAATCAAACTTACAACAAACATGATATCAGGCTTGGTTGTTGTTAAGTACATAAGGCTTCAAACAAGCCTCTTATACAGAGTTGGATCAACATATGATCCCTCATCATACTTGCTAAGTTTAATACCAATTTCCATAGGTGTTGCAGATGGTTTATAATTCAACATTCTAAACCTTTTCAAGATTTTATTTGCGTAGTTAGTTTGACAAATAAAAATTCCATCATCATATTGATCCACTTCAATTCCAAGAAAATGATTCATCAATCCTAAATCAGTCATCTCAAACACTATTTTCATGGAAATTTTAAAATCATCTATAGATAGATCTCCAGTAGAAATCACACTACTGCATTTGGGTCAAATTCCGACGGCGCGTTCGACGCAATTGCCACTTTCTATTGTCGGAAGACCGACAAACCTCAGACCCCCTCAAACATCATTTCACATGACGTCATTTTTCCGACGACCTAGTTTTCGTCGGTATTGCGACGTTTGAAACGTCGCAATACCGACGTTTCAAACGTGGCAAGACCGACGTTTCAAATGTGGCAAGAGAGACATTGCAAATGTGGCAAGATCGACGTTTCAAATGTGGCAAGAGAGACGTTGCAAACATGGCAAGACCGACATTTCAAACGTGGCAAGAGAGACATTGCAAACGTGGCAAGACCGACGTTCCAAATGTGGCAAGACCGACGTTTCAAACGTGGCAAGAGAGACGTTGCAAACGTGGCAAGACCGACGTTTCAAATGTGGCAAGAGAGACGTTGCAAACATGGCAAGACCGTCGTTTCAAACATGGCAAGACCGACGTTTCAAACGTGGCAAGTGAGACGTTGCAAACGTGGCAAGTGAGACGTTTCAGAAGAGGCAAGAGAGACGCTTCAAAGGTGGCAAGACCGACGTTTCAAACGTGGCAAGTGAGACGTTTCAGACATCTGAAACGTGGCAATAGAGATATCTAGAACGTGGCAAGACCGACGTCTTGAAGGTGGCAAGTTCTTGTCTATAACGTGGGAAGAGAGACGTTAAGAGGTATCATCTCCGACATGGTTACTATGGGAGCGACACTCCAAAATGTCGCAATAGCGACCTTCTTGTAGGTATTTAAAAAA
>JASDQU010323782.1:0-12977 GCA_032191745.1 Picea mariana
CGGCCATTGAAGTATAACATTAACAAACGTGAGACAACCTATCGATAATGAAAGTAGGTATCAAAACACCAAGTACATATCTACAAATGTTAATAAAGGAGTTGGTGTCGAACACTTGAGAGATACATTGATCAGGAGACATTGATGTATTCCCATTTGTCAATGGTGAGAGAGCCTGCCACTAATGACTACAAGCCTCAAGGTACTCATAAAACTCTAGGTTACATATCCAGAATAAATGAGTTGAAGTCAATGGAAAGAGACTCATTGAAAGAAGAGCATTGAGGCATCTCTCATAAGTCAGCATGAGGAACAAAGAAAGAGGTGGAGATCAGACGAAGAACATGTTCACGAATGAACAATCCTGTGTGTCTTTCACGTGTGCCAAATGCAAGTGGTACACAAAAAGGGCCCTCTGAATAGCATCCAATGCTGAAAAACTGCTAACAAAGGTGAGGAAACCACCAATAAGGCTAATGGCATCCAAGACACTACACAAATCCCAAAGTGTGAATAGATGTCTTGTCATCGAACACAAGGGAAACCACCCAGTCAACGACCAATGATGAAATGTTGATTGTTGGGTTCAAGGTGACTTACCAATGATGAAAGTAGGGCTAGGGTGCATGATAAGACCAAAGTATCATGTGATTTTGAGACAAATTGAGGGTATGGCCAATATGTAAAGTAAATATTTCTGAAGAGTGGCTGACACAGGTTGATAGACTTCCTTTGAACAAGAGCATCAGACATATGGTGGAATCTGGTAGCATGGACTCAATGATGTGAAAATTATATGCAGGAGGCATCAATAACGTTCTCTATAGGGACTGGAAGAGTAACTAGTTGGTAGAGAAAACTCTGTAGCGAGATCATCTTCCTAAGGCCATGCTAAATCCAAAATTATGATGACACTAGGACTCAAATAACTTTGTGCTCCATTCAAAGGCGACATGACTGCTGCCAATTACAATATAGTATTCCCTTCCTTCCCGTCTTTTTTATTTTTTCATAGCAAATGAATGCTATGATACAGAGGAGGGAATGAGTGTCGCAAGTAAGCAAAACTAGTTCCAGTAGTGGAACGTAGCTATGCTCGATGCAAGGAAGTGCATGCAGGAGATGGACACTCAGGGTGATGTTCCCTCCAGGGTATAGGGTGTCAAATTGTGAAGGATAAAAGCAAGGCTCTGCTTGGTTGAGGATGCAAACTGCATAGGAAACGGTTTATAACGCAAAGCGATAACTGGCTAAAGGCTCAATACAACAAGCGAGGGCATGAGATGCAATCAAAACTTAACACCAAAAAATGTCCTTTTCTATATCTTTTAGTCTACTTAGTGTGAAAAAGGGGTAAACTTGTGCCAAATAGACGTCTTTTCAAATACAATTTATGAGTGTGAAAAAGACAAGTTCACTTAGCAATCTTTTCTATTTTTGATAGTGAGCCGGAAAAGAGCTTAATTAGGACTCATTATCTTTCAAATCCAATTTTAATGAGTGTGAAAAGGACAAATCATTCGGTGATATTTTTAGTTTTTAGACGAGTCGGAAAAGAGATTAACTAAGACTCGTTATTGGGAGTTTGCAGGTAATAAGGCCGTGTGTGCATTAATGAGAAATGAGGCTCATTGTAAAGTCATTTATTGAATTATAAGGGACTCCCGGTCCTAAGGAAAAAAAATTGACATGGGCATCAAATGACAAAGAAGTTCTAACTAGGGTACCCATGTTTGGTAAGTCTCTACCATTTATTAACGATGTTATTAATAGCAGATGGAGGTATATGCGTCGCAATAAATGGGTTCGTACCTAAAGCATAAAAAGAGGTAGTCGAAGGATAATGAAAAAAAAATGCATGATGGAGTAGATGCCTATATTATATGCTAGGTTATGAATATACCTACCCGAGGAGACAAACGACCAACCATGCCGTTAAAATCCACAAGAAAATTGAGTCGAAACTACAAAAACCAGCTTAAAACCATTCTTGAATTAGTCCATTAGGAAAAGCGATAAGATAAAACTATATCAAGTGGGTAAAAAATGGCTTATAAATAGTAATAAAAAAAAATTTACTGTATCATTTCATTTTTACCCAAATAGTGAAATTTGGACTAAAACACCTCCAGAATTCAAACGGCGATTGCGGGAGCAATAAGCAATGGAATCGCGCACTGTCTGGACCCGCTAACTCTTCATCCCATCCTCTTCAAATCAAATGGTTTACAATTTTGAGTTAGGTTCTATTTGTTAGTTTTTCAGGGCACAAATTGGGTTTTTGGGTATACGCGGGTTTCTATGAATAGGTCGCATATACGACTAGTTATATGCCCCTGTGTTAACCACATGGGGTGTATATTAGGCCCTACCCATGACTGTTTGTAAATAAACCATGTATACATGTGAAAATGGAAAAAAACGATGTTTCTAATTCATAAATGATTTGTTTTTTTGTAGGATGGTGTTGGAATGGAGAGAGCGAGAGCATGAGGAGGTAGATGCAGCAGTGGATCGAGATTCGGTGGCTCAAGTGGCTTTAAAAAGATGTGGTTTATACAAGTTTTGGGCTCTCAAAGGAATGAGGGCCCAAGTGAGGTTGTTGGAAATGTTGGTGGGCTATTGGGATCCCTATAGCGAGAGCTTTATCCTTGGTGGGAAACCATTAAGGATCGAAGTAGAGGGCATCTAATTCTTGACTGGACTTTTACATAGAGGAGAGGTTGTGGACCTCAAGTCACATAAGGCAGGTAGTGGGATGAAGGTCAAAGAATACATCGAGGCCCACTGTGTTGCAGGGACTCCCATGGTGGGAAGTCAAATCCCTATTCGGGCTATAGGTAACCTCAGCCTGAGTATTATTGTGCTCATGCTTACCAGGATCATAGGATCGGCCTCAATGCATCAATCATCGAGACCACTTATGTTTTATGCACTGGATTGTGTGAGACCCACCGTCTACGATTGGTGTACCTCACTAATAACCAACATGAAAGTCCAGTCGATAGAGTGCAAGAAGGGGGGGAAGCAAAAATTTGGGTTTGCCTCTATCCTTTGCAGCTTCTTTTTCAAGTTAGTCCCAGGTCTGGGACCTAGAGTGGAGATCATTCTTAGAGGACCATGTGATCCATCTATGGCGTAATGGATCAAGGTAATGAGACGATAGGGGGGAGGTAGGGTGGTGACACCCTACAATGATGATTTTTTCTTCTAGTGGTGGAGACAAATCATATCTCTGGATGACTACCCCTATGCAGGAATCGATTTCAGAGGAGATCCTGATATGCTGCTTCCACCAGGAGCCACCTATGGTGCCACAGGTAATTTTTTTTTATATATTTCATTTTTTTGTATTTTTGTATTGAAGAGAACAAAAATATTTTTGGATGGTGTTTTAAATATTAAATCGATACTTTGTGTGATTGAATATGTGGGTCCGCAACGGCCAGAGGGATTCCTACGACATAGGCGGAGGCACCGGGGAGATGAGGTAGTGGGAGGAGAAGTAGAGAGAGTCCTACAGAACGTGCAAGGTAACTTGTCTCATCTGACATAGAGGATTCCTATGGTTCAGGTGGAGGATCTACCTGAAGCCATGCAACGACAGGTTTTCGGTGTACCTAGAGCATGGGTACGAATCTTTCGACATCTTGCAAACGCTATGGTTTTCTATCTTGATACACATTCAACGCCACAGGCGTAGATTTCATGGGACATGTATATCGACTATATATGTATTTTTAGGGTTTTAGCCCCAATTTTGTAATATAAACACCATATTTTTTAGAAATATATAAAGAGGGATCTTCGACATTACTCATATCTTACAATGTATACATTGATTTAATGGTTTTCTTTGCTTTATTAATGTGACAAATGCCAATCTAAAACATAATTAGCATAGGCATTGGATACATGATTAGAACTTATAGGAATGTGAAAGTATGTAATAAAATCAAATTGTTATTCTAAAAGACGTACCTGTAGGAATCGACAGAGTAATGTTGGATCATGCACATGGTAACGGTCGTTCAATTGACATACAATTAAATGAGAATCTAGGTGAACCTCTAGAGAGAGAATACCATGTGAGATAACATCGTGAAAAAGTTCTATGATGATGCTATATTCAGCCACATTGTTTGTGGATGGCCCTAGGCATACACCACCTGAAGACACCAGTAGACCCTCAGATGAGTAAATCACCCAAGTGGAGGAAGCCAAGTTCTGTGTATGACAATTGGCTCCATCTATGAATCCTAGGTAGACCGAAGACTCCGTTGGCATCTACCAATCAAAAGGGAAAACTCGGTAAGCAAGCCGAAGACAAAAAGAAAAAAGATGTATATACACTAAATTTACATTAGTATACAAAGGGTTTCGCCCAAGCCCAGGGCTCAAGCATAATACCTTTTTAAGTAGAGCCCATTTCTGGGCTCGGCCAATTCCTTCCCTTCATAATCTTCCAATTCATAAGATCCTTTTTCTAGAACACATCGCACGATATAAGGACCATGCCACATGGGTTTAAACTTTCTTTCCCCTAACGGCTCTTTGGATTGGTCATATAAGAGGATCAAGTCTCCCTCGGTATACAATCAGGGGCAGTCAGAGTTTCTGTATTGAACCTTGACATGTTTTTTATTTGCATCAATAGTCGTAAAGGTGTCTCGGCGCTACTTGTCAAGACTCTCTAGGTGCACCAGGCGTCGCTCTAAATCTGAATTGTTAGGTAGGAGCTCGACTGCCAATTTGAGAGAAGGGATTTCGCATTCAATGGGAAGTATCGACTCCACACTATGCACTAACTGAAAAGGGGAAAAACCAGTGGCAGTTTTAACTGAGGTTCGGTATGCCCAAAGCACGGGATACAACATGATGTGCCAATTGGAATTATTCCGACTAACAGTTTTTTGCAAGATGGTCTTGAGAGACTTTTTGACGGCCTCTACTTACCAATTTTTCCAGGGGTAATAAGGAGATGAGTGACTATGTTTAAATCCCAACTTAGATGCTAGTTCTACCATCATTTCATTCTGAAAGTGACTGCCATGATCAGTGAAAATATCACTCGAGATACCGAACCGGGCCACAATTTGGTTGAACACGAAGAAGGCTATAGTCTTCCCATCATATTTTATAGTAGGCATGGATTCAACCCACTTGGTAAAGTAGTCAACAACCATGATGATGTGTTGATTCCCCCTAGTCAAAGTTGGGTTGCAATCGACAAAAAATACCCCCCACTTGGTGAAGGGACCGATGGTAATGACTGGGTGAAGAGGGGATGGGTGTGAGTGCATTTTCTGAGTAAACACCTGGAAGGGGTGACACTTCTTAATCACTTCAATGCAATCTTTAAAGATGTTGGGCCAGAACTAACCAGCTCACAATATTTTTTGGGTTGTCGCAAGCCCGGATAGGTGACCACCACAAGCCCCTTTGTGGTAGTCATTTAGGACTAACTCGGCTTCCTCGTGAGTTAAGAAACGATGTAAGATACTATCTATTCCTTGGTGATATAAAGTTTTGTCGACAATGGTATACTTTTTGGCTTGGTAACGAAATCGTCGTTGATCTCGCGAGATATGTTGAGAGAACTTCAAGGTTTGAAGATATAAAACAATGTTTCCATACCAGGGGTCAGACGATGAGACAAGGAAAATATGTTTGTCTACAAACAAATAGACATGGATAACGTTCTCGTCTAATCATGGGAAATCGAATATTAAATATGCAAAAACTAGTGACTTCTTGGATTTGACTGAAGCAAAGTTGAGATCAAATTCTTGTAAGATGATGATCCATTTATTATATTTCCCGTCTATGATATGCCTAGTGAGGACGTATTGAAATGGATTAACATCAGTGACTACAGTCACTTTGCAAAGAAATATATAGTGTCATAGATGTTGGACTGCGTAAATGATAGCCAAAGATATCTTTTCGATGTGAGCGTAATTAAGCCCAAGACTGACTAAATTTTGGCTGAGATAGTAGATGACGTGCTCATGGAGCTCATCATCCTTCTGAACTAAAACCATACCAATCGTCTCTTTGAATGCGTCAATATATAATAAGTAATCTCTACTATAATCAGGAGATTTCAGCAGAGGAGTTGATACCAAGGCTTTCTTTAAGGTGTCGAAAGAATTTTGGGCTCGATCATCCTAGATAAACGGGGTGCGTTTCTTTAGTAGGCACATGAAACCCTTAGTGATATTGGCATAATTCACTATAAACCGACGCAAAAATTTATCTTTCCATTGTAAACCTTGAAGTTTTCTAATCGTGCATGGGGGAGGAAATTGAAGTATTTCCTCAATCTTAAGAGGATCTACCATGATCCTAGCCTCAGAAACTAAAAATCCTAAGAGACGACCAGACCTAACACAAAAGATGAATTTGTGAGTGTTTAAATAGATTCTATAATAAAGACATCCTTCAAAAACCAGCCAAAGGTGTGTGACATGATCCACTCTCTTGTGAGAATGAGCAGCAAGATCGTCGAGGTAAGCTTCGACTATATGCTTGAGATTGTGAAAACAGAAAGTCATGGTGTGTTGGAAGGTTGCTCGGGCATTTTTCAGGCCGAAAGGCATTTTTCGGTATGAAAAAAGTACCCCAAGGACATATAAATGTTGTCTTGTGTTGGTCCTTAGGTTTTATTTGGATTTGGTTGTATCCTGAAAATCCATTTATAAAGGAAAATATTTCACTTCTTGCATACTCATCGAGAATCTGATCAATGAAAGGTGTGGGGAAGTTATCTTTAGGACAAGCTTTGTTCAAGTCATGAAAGTCCATACACACACATATGGTTCCTTTCTTTATTTTCACAGGAACGGGGTTGGATACCCATTCGGTCAAGGGAACTGGGTAGATGAAGCCAGCATTAATTAGCTTCTCCACCTCTGCCTTAATAGTGGGGGCCTTCCTAGGATTAACAACTCTAAGATGTTGTCGAACAGGTTTAGCATCTGGATAAGTTCTAATATCATGTTCGAAAATAAGAGGTTAGATCCCTGGAATCTCTTCATGTGACCAAGCAAATACATATTGAAATTCTTTGAAGAGGTTGGTGTAGATTAGAATCTGTTCTGGCGAACAATCTGCACCTATATTTACATTCTCAATTTTTCCAGGGGTACGAGAGATGTCGATTGAGACGGTAGGAGAAATACTTTCCATGTTTCCTTCAGCATAAATACCATGCGTATCAAGTGGAACTATGATGTGACCGACTATCTCACTCAAGGTAGACTGAAAATCATCTTGCTTGATTCTTTCAAGAATTGGGAGAAAATAAGATCGATGTTGCATATCGTCCCAAGGTCTCTCGAAAAAATTTATGGCTTCAAGGATGGCTTCGTCCAAAGGCAAAGTCTCATCTAAGAAATCATGTGAACAAGATAACAAAGTGTCCCATACCGACCTAAGAACGAGATCCTCCTCATCCGTCTGTGAGGTAATAGGATCAGGATCGATGGAAGAGTCAGGGATAGCTTGATATGCAATCTCCACTGTCGATAGTGGCATAGCCATGCCAGCATGAAACTGACCTTCAATCAAAGAAGTCAGAGAAGGTAGGGTCCAAGGATCACTAAAATAGGAAGTGTAGAAAGGAATGGACCTCTATGTTGAAGCAATCCTACTAGACATGGCGTAAACATGGTGAATCGGTGCCAAGAAGTTGAAAGTACCCATGAGGGAAGAATACATTCTGACACTGATATTCTTAGTGGTCAACTGAGAATTGTCGATCACAGGGATCGATGGTCCAACAGATGCATTGGGACTAGAGTATACAAAGGATAACTAGTCGATCGTCACGATCTTCCCCTAATGAGGAAAACAAAGTACAAGGAAAATGGACGATACGACAACGACCATAGCATAGGTCCAATTGTGACCTAGTAACAAGTTATAATCGAGAGGTGCATCAACTATCTCTACTTCCACCTCTATCGTCTTCCCACCTAACTGGACCAGAAAGGTGGGGAGAATACCGTGAGGGAGGAAGGAATGACCGTCAAATGCAGTCAACATGTTTGACAACTTGGAAAGGGTTGGAGAACCGATAGCTTTCCAATAGAACAGGGACATCATGCAAGTGGCAACACCTTCATCAACGACCGCTCATTTGATAGTATACTTGGAATACTCCACGTGGATTTGAAAAGCCACATGGTATGGTAAGCGAGGCTTCATGTCCATGACATCAAACTTGATGACTTTTGAGCCACTAGGCTCTAGAGATCCTAAGGTAGAGAGTAAGGCATTCCTCTATGATGGACACATTTGGAGTACCTCCAAAGCTGACATCGCACAAGGGGTTTGGCCCAGATATTCAACCATAGAGTAGTTTTGGGTGGCTCTAGCATTAGGGTTGTGGGTAGAGCGCTTGAGTACTCCTTTCAGAATTCAAGGCGGTGGCTCTGGTTTCTTGATCTGTAAGTTCGTCTTTGAGGTTGGAGGAGGAGCTTCTAGGTTGGTACTAGGTTTTGAAGAGCTATAATCTTGAGAGAGGGTGGCTATATCAATTTTTTCATCGACCATATTGATGCAAACATGATCTCCATCTTACAACAGTGGATTTTGACTTCCACCAGATGCATTTATAGCACTAGAAGAACTCGAGGCTCAGTGTTGGTTGTGTGGGAATGGATTCGTCAGCACAGGGGGTGGTAGATTTAAAAGCCTTGCAGCCTCCACAATTTTGGGGCACAAGTGGGTAAGGTGGTCATCGTACAAAGTTTACAAGTAAACTTCACCTTACGCTTATCTTTCCTTCCCTCTCCAGCATTATCATTATGTTTCCCATTATTATCTTTGTCCTCATATTTATTATTATTTTTCTTCCCACCCTTACGATTATTTCAACCTTTCCTTTTATTCCCATCTGGTTGATAGTCACCATTTGGATTTTTCGATGATTGCACAGAATGTCCATCCATCGACTGGATGGCTTTCGAGGATCCATACGAAGCTAGTCCTCCGGTAGACTTAGTTGTCGAGTCCGTGGATTTTACATTGGTGGACCCTACAATTCCATCGGCATGAGGTCCGAGAGTTTGTCTAGGATTGTGATTTGTTCACAGTGCATCTCGAAGAAGGTGGTATAACATCCCAAATTGAGCATAGATCAAATCAAATTGTTGGGCTCTAAGGATAGTTTCTTCCTCGTTGAAGACCCCAGAAGTAGAAACGTCCTTTGAAATAGGAGCATGTAAAGACTTTAGGAACCATTCTAGAAGAAAATCTAGGGGTATAGGAGTATTAACCAACCACCTTCGCTTATGCCATTCCTGGATATGGTCTGAGATGTGAATGTTGGTACCCTGGCGTAATGTTTACAAAAGTTCAAGGCCAACATCATAACGAATGGGTAGTTGAAAGTGGTTGAGAAAGGCTAGCACCAACTGATGGAATGACCCATATGTCCCCCTAGGTATCTCAATGTACCATTTTAACACCACTCCAATGAGAGTGTGATGAAACAATCGTAACCTAATAGAATCATGGTTCAAAGAATTCGATGAGCACTAAAGGTGAAAAGTAGTGACGTGATCACCAGGGTCTTCACCATTCTTACCTTCAAACTTTGGAATGTATGATGGAAGTTTGGTAGTGACAGGGGGCCATGTGGGGTCATGAATCACTAGTTCATTCATTAGTTTAGACAAATCTGGCAGATTAAGCATGGCCAGAAAGGGAATACGGGGCTGTGACACTTGACCCCATCCTCCCGTGAAAGATTGTGCGTTATGAACTACGTTCCATCCAGGATTCTGGGGAGGACCAAAACCTTGTCTGGAATCATAAGACCCTCCTCCAGGTTGATTCGTAAAATATGGATTGGGCATCATTCCAGCAGGAATGTTCTAATAAGGGTTATGAAAATTGCCCCTAGTTGGATTAGATCCAAGTTGGAGTTTGTTAAAACTTCCCCCAACTGGGTTAGATCCATGTTGGGAAGTGCCCAAAGTGTAAGACTGACCTCCTCTAGGTGGGAACCCAGAGGATTGAAGTGGATTCATCATGCCAAAAGTATTGGTCAGAATCGACACCAAGGGGATAGGGATATAGGGAAGAACTTGTCTGCCAGCTGGGTTGTTCCATCCAGCCATAGAAGGATTAGACTCAGGGTTAAGAATAGGTACACTCCCTACATTAGGATTCACTTGGGGAATATGAGAACCACCAAAAGGGGAAGGAGTGTAAGGAGCTGTAGTGCCCCCAAGTCCAAGGCTAGTGTTATGGCCAGTAGTTAGGATGGAAGTTGAAAACTATGAGGTGAAGTTAGGAATACCATAAGGAAATGAACTAGAAGCCATGGGGATGGTCTGAACATTGTAACTCAAGGAGTGGCCAAAACCCCCAAAAGGGTTTGAGGCAAGAGATGAAGCATTAACTACAAGCCGAGCCATAGCACCGATGTAAGCCTCTGACATTGCAACTATAGCGGTTGCAGGTGTTGAAGGAGTGCCATTAATTATAGTGGAATTGGGAGTTGAAGAACTCTCAGTGTTCTGAAGACTAGACTCAGTACTCATCCTTGTGGAATCACAAGTCTGAAAAGTGGATGCGTGTGTACCACTACTGATAACTCTACGCCTTTTAGAAGGAAAGGACTCAGAAACCGATGGTAATTTTAACAACCGATAGGACCTTCGAGGAAGCTGGTCTGACTCCACGATGAATTATGACTCTTCCACAAATAAAAATATATCCTATGGCCAACTAGTAGTCAAAGAGCATACCAAAAATTCAAATGACCAATATGCATGCAAACGAGCTAAAGTGGTTAAGTGGCCTCCCTTGCAAAAGAAGGTATGTCTCATCTAGGAGGGACTTGAGACTCCCCGCTAAAGTTTGGAGATAACATAATCAGTTATAAGGGCCCTCGTGGGCTTAAAAACCAGTCGATCATATCCCCCTGGAGAGGTAATCCTCCATAAAGAATGTGTGTTGTCCGACCCTTATTTGACTCAGGGTACTAGCAGAATACCCCTGCAAGTAACTTATGAGATACCTAAGTCAAGCAACTAATAAACCACTATATAACTGATGCACAGGCGAGAAATCGTAAGTACGGATCACTGTATGGGTAGGGTAGCAAAGCCCGAAACCTTTAAAGCACCGCATCTCACAGAGGTATGGGCACTAGAAAGATCCCCAAGTATGAATAAATCCATAGAAATATCTCTGACACTAGGTGAGTATCCAAGGGTTATCCCTTTAACTAACTTAGCGTGACCTCGTGATTAACTCCAGTGTGAGAAGAGCCTCCTGATCTTACCGATTATACAATGGACTTCTCAAATCCCTGTCTCAGACACATATATTGATTTAATTGCCTTAGAGAAGTTTACTCATAAAATCCTATTCCAAGGTGCTAAATCTTATGCTAGTTTGTGCACCCTAAAAATAAAATCGTGACTAATCAATTTTAGTTTAAAGCGTAAATTTAATTGGCCGTGGTTACTCAAAAAGGTATGGAAGTGAAACTCATGGTGTTATGACTCTGCCATAAAATAAATATGGATATAATGCAAAGTCTATCTTTAACTTTTCAATGAATGATATTCTAATAAAAACAGTTCAGTCTTCAATTTCAAATCTGCAATTCAGAAGTAAAATACGATCTTTCACTAAATGTGCTAATCTAATGATAAAAATTCGAAGACAAAAATGCCAACCAATGCAAAATGCCTATTTTTTTTGTATTTTCAATATTCTTAAAAATAAAATGCATGGACTGATAAGAAACTTGACATATGAATTCTACTATGTATAAAAGCAGTAACTCAAGCAAAATACCAGGTAGCCAAACAAACAACCCAGAAGCCAAGGACAAATTAAAAATAGAAAACAAAGAGAAAGACTACACCCAAAAATTCAACTCCAAACAGGCTTCCTGTCATCCCAGATAATCTCAACAGACACTACAGAGACCTAAGAAGGCTCAACAATCTTTAAATCCTACCCAGCAGTGACTCAACTAGGCAAACAAGCAAGGGTAAGTGGTATATGTGACTGTTCAAGAGAACAAAGCGCATATATGCTTCTTGTAGTGAGACAACAAGCATGTATACATGACTGTCAAGGGGAAAAGGGTGTATATGCTTTAAAACAAGGCCAAACAAGCGTAAAAGGCTGAAAACTCAAACTTAGAGTGAATAGGATCTGTCAAGCAGTGATACGGCAAGAAACACAAAGGAAAAAAAGAAATGTAAGAAGAAAAAGTACTTCAACCCTTAGAAGGAAGACCTTCCCCAGTGGAGTCACCAATTCTGTTACAAGGGAAAAACTCTCTATGGCCAAGGGTAAACCAAAATAGATAGGTATGACTATAGAAAACAACTCAATTCCAACATATTCTATATAGACCAATGTGAAATATGAAAAAGAGGCCTACCTCGATCCAACATTTGATGATGTTCCACTGTTGAGCACTTTGACCCAAAGCTTTATACCTATGAGAAGTTCTCAACCAACAATAAACGCAAGTATATAGTGATGATATAAAAAGAATTATCACTTCAGACAGCATAATCTGTTAATAAACATTACAAACATGCCCATGGATAATAATCATATATTTGCAAGATACCAATAGGACGGGAAAGGATTATTTCTATTAATAATTGACCAACAGAAGTGTCAACATTACAAACTTCGGTGTCAACATGGTTCGAAACCAAGAAACCAAGTTCCTTCCAACTGGGTCCCCACCACTTCAATCCTCCACCAAAGGCAAGCTTATGAGAAAGAGGCAAAGAGGTCCTCTCAACAATAAAGGAAGAGCTTGGGGGTTGAACACTGTGTTCAGACTTGAGGGACAAAGGGATGCAGACTCAATATGAAGTAATTTCTCCAAAGTAACTTTTCTCTCAAAGTTGAATGTTTTCTCCTCTTTTTCCATAGCTTGAAATTGTGTTCTTATAGCCTCCAGAATGCAACTAAAGGGTCAA
>JASDQU010323785.1:2419-12977 GCA_032191745.1 Picea mariana
ACAATGGTGAGTGCAGTAATGGGAGGTTGACTGAGGTAGTCAGCGACACAATTTGTGCTCCCTATCTTATAATTGATGTTGAGATGGAATTGTTGCAGGTATGTGGACCACTTTTGATGGTGATTGCTCTGCAACTTCCCATGTGTCTGTATGAACTTTAGAGGCTTGTGATCAATCTATATGATTGTCTCCTTTCCCAAAGTGTAATTTTTCCATTGAAGATATTCTTGCATAATGGGATACATTTCCTTGTCATATGTGGGCTATTTATGGACGCTATATGAGAGTGTCTCACTATGGTATTCTACTAGATGACTGTGTTGAGAGAGAACTATTCCTACAACACAGTCAGATGCATCAATCTCAATCTCAAATGGTTGTTGCAGATCGATTAAGGAGAGTACTGGATCTAAGCACAAGTGATGCTTCAGATCATCAAATGCTCATTGTTGTGCCTTCCCCCATGAAGACTTTTCCTTTACACCACCCTTGGTCACTTGGTTGAGGGCCCATGAAATATGGGAGAATCCCAAAATGAATCGTTGGTAGAAGTTGACAAGTCCCAAGAAGCTCCGAAGCTAGATTAGTGTGGTCGAGGTTGGCCAGTCATGGATGACTTGGATGTTGGATGGATCCTCATGTGCCCCATGCTCATCAACATTGCATCCCATGTATTGGAACATGTTCATGCCAAAGGAGAATTTTTCCAAGTTGGAATATAGCTTATGATGTCGTAGAGTGCTCAAAACCTATTGAATATGTTGCATGTGCTCCTCCCAAGTTCTGCTGAAGATGAGGATGTCATCCAGATATACCTCCATAAAATAGTTAGTGAAGGGTCTCAATACATCATCCATCAACTTCATGAAAGTTTTTGGTGCATTTTTTAAGGCAAAGGGAATGACCAACCATTCAAAGAGACCTTCTTTAGATTTGAAAGTTGTCTTCCATACATCAGTCGGTTCGATGGAAACCTCGTGGTAGCCAGACTTTAGGTCAATCTTCCTGAAGAACGTTTCCCTGTTGAGTTGGTCAAGAAGGTCATCAATTCGGGGATTTGGGTATCGGTTTGTGACTATGGTTTTGTTTAATGCTCTATAATTAATGCAAAGATGCCAGGTCCCGTCTTTCTTCTACACCAGTAAAATCGGGATTCCACAAGGCGAGGAGCTAGGTATGATATTCCCCTTTTGAATAATCTCTTGGATATGACACTTGATTTCATCATTTTCCATCAGTAAGTGATGATAGACTAGTCCATTAGGTAGAGGTGCATCGAGGGTGAGATCAATTGGATGCTTGACTTGGAAGTGCATCGGTACCCTGGTGTGTGAGGAGAATATGTCTATGTACTCTTCCATGACCCCATCCACTTTCTTATGCTGCAAATAGAGGCTTTGTGTAGAGGTAAGGAATGTGGCAATGAACTTATTTTTACTTTGAGCATAGATCACAAAGAAGATGAACTTCCCAGTCTGTGAAATGACCTTACTGTATTTCTTAGCAGAGATCAAAGAAATAACGGTAGGAAACGCTACCTCTGGCATCCTGTAGAATCATATAACCAAAGTAATAATAACACTGTGGGGTCTAGACTCATACACAACATGTCGCTTCCACAAATATGGATGGCCTAAAATAACATCACAAACTTGAAGGGGATAAATATCACATAATACCTCGTCTTTGAAGGGATTAACTCCATAGGGAATAAAACATTGTTGGCTGACGTGAAGATCTCTTCCTTGGAAAAGCCAACCAATGGTGTATGGATGTGGGTGTTGTGTCATCGACATGTAAAACTGCTTGACGACCTCTGCTGAGATTAGATTCTTTTTAGTTCCTCTATCGAAAATGAAATGAAGTGGATCCCCCTTTACCCACATCTGTGAGTGAAATAGGCGTTCCCCTTCCTCTGGTTCTTTTGGTTCACTTGGATGGAATTTAGTGGTAGCGACAATGGTACTGCGTTCGACATCGACAATCTATTTCCCTCCTTTTGGATTTGATTCAGAGTCAGAATATGCCTCTGACTCGGAAACTTTCTGCTCAGACACCAGTGACTGCTTGGAGTGACATTCTTATGTGTTGTGCCAAGGTATTTTATGGTATTCACACCACTTTCGTGTGTCCTTCTTTGACTTCTCATTACCCTTCTTGGGTTGCATCTTAAAATAGTTGTCCTGAGAGTGGCCATATTTTCTCTATTACCACTGATCCATATTTATGAGTAGGATGAAATGAATAAAATATTGAATACAATAACACATATATATGGAGAACAATAACATATATCCAATGAACAACAACTTCTATTGAATAATAAAAATAGGCTGAAACTCTAAAACTGCAGAACTGAAAACAACTTGATTGAATGGTCGTAGTTGTCTCTGAGAAGAGATGTGGCTTCTATGCACATCCGTCTGAGAGGAAATTAATACAATGAGGCTCCAAAGGCCTTTTTAAAATTACTTATGAATTCCAAAACTCTAGACATCCAAAAACCTAACCCTAGGATATGAAACGTCAAAAGTTATGTGGGCCCCAATGGGTAAGTTGGTACCTCAAATTTTCAGGATCGTAACTTTTGCATACGACCTCCATTTTAGGAGTGTGATAGCCGATTGGAAATTTATTTTCAATAACTAGACATTATGCTGTCAAAATCTGACTCTGTCTACAATTTGACTGTGGCAAGCCAAAAAAACATTGTTTAGGGCCCCAAAATGGCCCCGAAAGTACAAAAAGATGTACTGACATGAAAAATTCCACGATAAGCCAGTTGGAATAGTTGGGAGGCCACCAATATCCACATGGATACTATGTATGGCTTCAAGATAGCCCCATAAGTGAAGAACCCACAATTACAAATAAATGTCATCATCACAGATAAACATGTTGAACTAAAAACTGTCAAGATGAGCCAATTGGAATAGGTGGGTGGCTACCAATATCCACCTAGATCACTTTCCTTATGATATATACCACTGTAAACCTGTACCAATCCATGCCAACAACCTATAACCAACCTGTAATAAATCTTGTACCAGAAGTCATCATGTACCAAAGATTACCAACAGGTACGTGACCTGTATATGTTGCAGCTTGTGTATGTAAGTGCCCTGTCTATACCGCATCTTGTGTATGTATGAAGCCTGTCTATACTACAACTTGTGTACACATTAAAAAATATAAGGTTTTCACCTTTTCTAAAACTTAGAAACTTTTCTCCCTCTATCAAATCCACTTGCAATATGTCACTGTCTCCAATCTCTAGTTGTTCCCTGTGCATACATCATCATACATATCCCTTACCCATGTTCATCTATATCTCTATAGTCATGTGCCATACAAGTGTATACAAGCATGACCAAGTGTAATAACCCTCACATGAACTATAAATTAAACCCTCACTGATATGCAACCTCAAACTTCACAACCAAAATCCCTCAACCATGTACCACAAAATCCCTCAACACTAACAAGATGTACCAATGATAAATATCAGATATACCAGCATTGTATTTCTATAGATATGAATTTATATAGTAGTTTCCATACAACCATTAGCCTCTCTAGGGAAAATACTCAAACGCTCATAACCATATATCATGTAGACAACAATATCCAACTACTCATAGAATAAGACATAGCTTTTGAATCTGTAGATAGATTTGTTGTACCTGATCACTGTAGACCTTCCTCGGAGCTTGCTTTTAGAATCTGAGAACCTGACACCCATAGCTATTCAATATTTCATGGATTTTCAACCGTATGCACCCTTTTACACTGCCAACCTCCATACGTACGTGACCTCTTCCACCGCAACCCGCATACACCTCAAAAACTAGGGTTTTTTTAGTATTTCTGCAACTCCAAAATTTTCGTCGTCAACCCTTTTTGCTACCTCAGACTTGTGTAACTTCAAATGTATCAATTATTACATGCAATAAACCTTATACAATAATAGATATTCAATGTGCTCAATATGTTCTAATAAGAGACCCTTTCTTTCTTATTTATACTCTCCAAGTAGCTTCCTTTAGAGGTTATTTTCTAACTGTTTTACCCAACTTCCTTCTTTTAGGGCTAACCCACTTCTAACTACTTTGTTCACTTAAAACCAATTTATCCACAAATAGTAAACTCACCACTTCTAGTTGCAACTAATTTATTTTTAATTATTTTCTTTTTGCAACAACTTAACCCATGGTTAACTCCTAGTTTCACCCACTTTGACTAGTCCACTTATTCTAGGGGTTTCTAGAATAATTTGACTTATTTGACCTTCCAGGGCCTTCTAGATAACTCGAGAGGATTCTCCAAATTCACAATGCCATAACTCTCTAACCGTGAGGAGTTATGTGATGTTCCACATATCACCATAAATGGCATGACATGTACTATCCATCTAGAATAGTCTTACATGAAAACACACTGATCTTCATACATTTATACCTCAAAAAACTCGATTCGCTTAACCATACTGTTGAGGATACCATAATTTGCTACCAGACTTGCTTCAAGGGTTTACATCAATGACAAACAACTCGATTAATCAACATGTATGAGAATTACTATGAGAGGAAGATGAAATATTTCTTTGAACTCAAGTTGGGAAGCATGAAAACGGATGAATATGAGAAAAGATTATTTGAATTGTTGAAGTATGTGGAGTTCATAAAATATAAGAAAGTCAAAATCCAAAGGTTTATTATTGCGTTACCCTCCTTCTATAGTGATAAAATACAATATGATAACTCCAAGACTTTGGATGAGACCATAAGGAGAGAAAAACATCTTTATCAGCATAACAGAGGGAGTCCATTTTTCCAAAAGACTTGGAATGAAAATATGAAGGGTAAGAAAGACAAAAGGAAGGAAGGATTTAAGACACCCTTTTTCAAGAACATCCTCCAAGCAAATCATCAAGGGAAATCAGCCCAAAATGAGCACAAGACAACAGATTCATTTGGGAAAATCCAAGACAACAACCTGTATAATGTTGGGGATGTCAGGGAAATCAGTTATATAGGACTGTCCTCACAAATGAGAAAGAATGAGGACTATCCAGAACATGGGAGGATGAATGCCAAATATTTATTAATCCTTTGAAAACAAGCAAGCAGAATATCAGTCCCCCATGATTGAAGTGGAAGGTAATATTGATAACCATCCCATAACAATTTTAATTGATTCTAGAGATAGCCATAGTTACATACACTCTAAAATTATTGAAATATTTCACTTGCAAAGAAGTAAGCATAAAAAATATTGGTTAGTTCAGTTAGCCACAAGGACTAAGAGAAAAAATAATGAGTTGGTTAAATATTTTCCAATAGACATGAATGGACTCAACACAAAGGTAGATGTGAACATGATACCTTTTGGGTTCATATGAATGTGTAATTGGAATGGATTAGTTAGAAAAACACCATTTTGTCCTAGACTATTACAAGAAGACAATAACATGTCTTGATGAGAAAGGAAAATAAGGAAAGGTTCAAGGTATTCCAAGAGTTGTAACTATTAGAGAAATTTCAGCCATGCAGTTGAAAAATAATTTTAGGAAAGGATGTCAAATTTTTGCAGCCCATATGGAAGAGACAACTAGAGGTAAAGTGGAAAGAATTGAATAGCATCCAATATTAAAATATTTTGAAGATGTTTTTAATGAAATCCCAGGATTTCCACTGAAGAGGGACATTGATTTCTCTATTGATTTTGTGTTGGGAGCTACCCTAGTATCCAAAACACCTTACAAAATGGGCACACCAGAATTGAAAGAGTTGCATATGTAGCTAGAACAACTTTTGAAGAAGGGGTATATACACCCAAGTGTGTCACCTTGGGGAGCCCCAACTTGTTTTATAAAGAAACAATATGCAACCTTAAGGTTTTGTATTGATTTTAGACAACTGAATAAGGTCAATATAAAGAATATATATCCTTTTCCAAGGATTGAAGATTTATTTGATCAGCTGAAAGGTGCAAGGATATTTTCAAATATTGACTTGATATTAGGTTATCCTAAAGTGATGATAAGGGAAGAAGATATCAGAGTACAATGCTCAGAACAAGTTATGTTCATTACAAATTCATAGTAGTGCCATTTAGGATATCAAATTCCCTAGTTGTTTTTATGTGTATGATGAATGGAGTGTTCAGGGAGTACCTGGACAAGTTTCTGATTATTTTCTTAGATGATATTCACTTCTAATATAAGTCTGAGGAGGAGAATGAGAAGAATTTAAGAATGATATAAAATGTTTTAAGGGAGCATAAATTGTATGCCAAACTAAGTAAGTGCATCTTTTGTCAAAAGAGGATTCACTACTTAGGGCATATTATTTTAGCATATGGAATAGCAGTTGATCCTGAGAAGATAGAGGCCATTAGAGGATGGTTAGTGCCAATAAATGTGACATACATCAAATAATTTACGGGTCTTATGGGTTATTACTGAAAATTCATAAAGGGGTTTTCAAAAATTGCAAGCCCCGCCACTTCATTACAAAAGAAGTGAGTGAAATTTGAATGGAATTCTAAGTGTGAAGAAAGTTTTTAGCAGTTGAAAGATATTTTTACAAGTGCACCCATATTAAGGATTGGAGATCCAAATGAAGACTTTGTATTGTGCACTAATGCATGCAAGGAATGGCTTGGTAGAGTTTTCAGTCAAAAGGATCATGTGGTATGCTAGAATTCCTAAAAATTAAAAGAGCACGAGAGCAATTATGCTACACATGATCTAGAATTAGTAGATATTGTACATGCATTAAAAATGTGGAGACATTACCTCATAGG
This sequence comes from Picea mariana, assembly GCA_032191745.1. Lineage (NCBI taxonomy): Eukaryota > Viridiplantae > Streptophyta > Pinopsida > Pinales > Pinaceae > Picea > Picea mariana. The sequence continues at coordinate 9,227 of JASDQU010323785.1, forward strand.
GAGGATATTTGAACTAAAACAGACCACCATGGTCTAATTTTTTTTATTTGGGAAGCCAACATTAAATGCCAGACAAACTAGATGACTGTAATTTATTAGTGAGTACGGATTTGAAATTAAACATATCAAAGGAAAAGAAAATTAGGTGGTTGATGCACTCAACATAAGAGATCATGAAGTGCATGTTTCATCCATCACCATGTATAGGAAAAACTTAAAAGATAAAAGTCTTGAAGCTACAAAATCAGATCAACATTATTTACAGGTAAAAGAAAATTTATAGCAAGACAATTTACAACAGAAATTTAAAAGTTATGAATTGAAAGAGGATGAAATCCTCTCATATAGAGGAAAATTGTATGTACCAAATTCCATGGAAATAAAAAATGTTGTGCTGGGAGAAATACATAATGTGCCATATGTTGGACACCCAAGATATCAGAAATCCATTACAGTTGTAAGGAGCTAATACTTTTGGTCAGGAATGAAGAAAGAAGTGGATAACTACCTAGCCCAGTGTCTAGAGTACCATAAGTTAAAAATAGAGCACATACATATAGTGTGGATGCTACATTCATTTTCCATTCCATAATAGAAGTGGGAAGTGGTCACAGTAGATTTTATTGCAAAACTTCCTAGAACAATGAAGCGACATGATTCCATTATGGCGGTGGTGGACAAAATGACTAAGGTAGCACATTTTATTCTTGTGAAGACAACACATAAGGAAACAAAAATTGCATAGATCTACATGAATGAGGTTGTCAAGCTACATGAATTTCCTAAGGCAATAGTTTCAGATAGAGATTCCAAGTTTACATCCAAATTCTAGCAAGGTTTGTTCTAAGGCTTTGGTACATATCTGAATCTTAGTACAATGTATCAACCAAAGTCAAATGGGAAAACAAAGAGGACCAATAGGATAATTGAATATATGCTAAGGATGTATGTGATGGAACAACCATCAAAATGGGAAGACTACATCCACTTGGTGTAGCTTGCCTATAATAATGGGTATCAAGCCTCATTAAAAATGAGTCCATTTGAATATTTGTACGTCAATAAATGTAACACCAGTGAGCTAGGATAACACAGTAGACAGAGCTAACATTGGGATAGGTTTTATAAAGGAAATGGAAGAAAATATGACAAATATAAAAAAGAATTTTAAGGCTTCCCAAGACATGCAGAAAATTTATGCAGATAAGAACAAAATTTTCAAACATTTTAAAATGGGCAAACATGTATTTCTTAAAGTGAGAGTGAAAAGAAGTTCGATAAGATTGGGTTGTTGCCCAAATTTGGTAGCAAGATATTGTGGGCCTTTTGAAATATTAGAGAAGATAATTCTAGTTGCATACATGATATCATTTCCTGCATCCATGAGAGTGCATAATGTTTTTCATGTATCATTATTAATGAAATATTTTCCTGACCCTAACCAAATAATTGAATGGACTGTGGTCCAAGTGGAAAATGAATGGGATTTCTGGGTGGAACTAGTATGCATCCTGGACTAGAAATTCAAATTGATCAATAACAAATCCATAGGTTTGGTAAAGGTTAAATGGAAACAGTACAGTCATGAAGAAGAAAGATGGGAGCATGAAGAAACTATATGGGAGGAATACCCACAATTTTTTGTCAATTTTGAAAAAAATAGAAGTTGAAAATGCAAGACTCCATTTTTGGGAAGTTGGAGTTTTGGAACCACATGTCATGAATTATTGGTCACATGCACTAATGGATATGATAAAAGAATGGTACAACTCGATGGACAAAAGGAATTTAAAGGGGCGCATTCCTTGGATCGACCGGAAGAGAAGAGCGAGAGATTATGGTTGAGACTGTTGTTGGAGAGTAAACATTGCAGAATTTTGTTTTATTTTCTTAATATTGTGATGTAAATTTGTATATGTATTCAGTATGGTTCTTTTCATGGAGGAGGATGAACAATTGTATAGGACGGAGAATGTAACATCTCCACTATAATCCTAGTTTAATTAATGTATAATGTAGATATGAATATGGCTATGGCCAAGCGATGTAATATGTGAAATGTATTTCCTAAATTTTAATAAATATAATGCGATACTAGTTGCTGTGAATATGGATAGATATGGGGGTTGATTAATCTACAAGATAGGGGAATTCCTAGGGAGTTCCCAAGCGAAACCCAAGAGGGAAATGGTTTATGGGTATTAATACAAACCCAACTTTCTGAATTTTATTATCATTTGGGGGAACCTTCTATTTTATGTTTGAGTGTATGATATCCCAATAATTAAAATCATGTAAGAGGGTGGGTTTGAGGGTCACATATCATATTTATTGGAAATAATGGGCATGAAGTAATCAACATTGGGTAGAGTAAGCAATAAATTGTCTTGGTAAAATAGAGAAATTTTGTATGGGGAAATTAGACATTTTTTCACATTTAGTTTTGGCATGAACAACAAGGAGAGAGTAGGGAAAAAGATCACCAAAGATAGAGAAATAAGGTGGGGAGAATTCAGGAGCATGATAGAGAATTTGTGAAGTGTTTTGGAGCTAGAAATGAAGAACCAGGTTGTCAAACCTGAATAATTAACTCATGAATGTGTTGCACTGTAACAATAAGTGTTTGTTGTTGGTTATTGGTAGTTTTCCTAGATGTAAGTTCTCTTGAGTTCATAATAAAGAGATTCCTAGTTACTTGAGTCAGAGATACCCCAATAAACGAAGATGATTACTGATGGAATGAGATAAGTGAAGGGGTACATTCCTTCGGTTGGACAGATCAAGAGGAAGAGACATGGAGAAAATTTGATATAGTTGTAGGAGAAAACTGGTGGTTGTGTGACAGTAAGTTGTGAGTGGATTGTGAGAGTGTTGGCAGCCAACCCAATTTTTTTGATTGCTCTAAAAAAGCTGCCTACACCCCTTGTGGTATTACGACAAATCATTGTCGCATTGTGATTCTAGACATTCGTCTCATTTTTGCGACAATTACAATTCAATTTTGATTCAGTTTTCACAACTACAAGTGTGAAAACACCTCTTTCGTTGCTTAAATTGTCGTCGTTTTTTACTACTGGTTTACCACATGACTGCTAAAGGTTTTCTCGAACTTATGTCTTGATTTCATATTTAGATATGATTTGATTGCTAAACCTTTGGGCATAAAATTTATTGGTTTTGTTCTGATCTTATGAAAATTGTAATGGATTTGGTCTTATTGCTTTTATCCTTATTATGGACTCTCACTCGGTTATTATATGAAGAATTTTGGATCATATTGTTCTCAAAATATTGGAATGCAAACATTTCCATATGCACCGAATACATTGGCAAGTTTATAAGATGTAATAACAATGGTTTGAAGGCGCATGGATTAATCACATTTGACTTTACAAATCGATGCTTGGTATATTTGGAAAGTTGCTTATATGTTGAATGTTTCATAGTCTCGAGCTATGTAAACCTTGTGGTTGAGCGATTGATTGACACGATGGAATTGGCACGATAGATCGATAGTTAATGCTGGTACTGTGTTTGATTAAATTTAACACTTGGCGCATAATGATCACATGAGGTGTTGGTTCTGACTCGGATGAATGGCACGTAAAGATGATGATTCACCTATTTGCTGGTAGATATGTTTGTTTTAAATGATTATGGTTTTAACAGCTCTGTACAGGTCATTAATGCAATGCGTGGTGATGGTAATCCCACCACCTTCGCACGCATGGAGTTGTTTCCGGTCTCGTCG